>JADWOT020001196.1:0-148000 GCA_036345935.2 Taenia hydatigena | reverse complement strand
CGACTTTAACTAGACCTTTATTTTGCTATTGACTAGTTATTGGAATTCAGCTTAAATACTTACCTTTTTTATTTCTTAAGCTAATCAACAGGCTCCCATTTTTCGACTCCCACTTGTTTGTGGGATTCGATTTTCCATCGCTACTGATGTGTTTTCCGAAATCCATCGTGGTTCCTAGAAAACCAGATCCTGCATAAGTTACTCTTACCTGCCAAGATTTCAAAATATCGGGAAGGCTACCTGATCGCTGAAAACGGGCGATTGTATTCTGCAGCAGACTTGCGCGACTCATTATATGGGCCCCGTAGTCCTTGACAGAACATTTTGAGTTACGTTGGTTCCGGTCTTGCATCGCAATCACTTTGCAGTCTGGTACCAGAAATTCCAGGCCGCCATTCTGTCCACGGCACGCAAACTATCCTTCGTCGTTGTCAAATATCAAATGGGTTTAAATAGTTAAGTTCAACAATATTTACCAGGTTAATCCTTGAACTTCTGCTCCTACCAATTCACGGGAAGCTCGATGATGCATGAGATGGTCTAAAAAGTTTGTGCAGTTTCCAGAGAAATTCGTTGCACTTACTTGCTAGGAATTGGGAAAAACATGAGCTACTAATGGCATGGTAATCAGGTGTTCTCGCTCTGATTTTCCATACCCACTAACTGAGACTGAATGGAGCTTAACTTGGTTCTAAAACTGGAGCAAAGCTAGGTTTTTCGCCAAGTATTCGCATCGTATTCGGCAACGTAGGATTTGAAGTTCATAAATATTTTGTTTCTACACCTTTTTGTACGCGTGTAGGGTGGTTTCTTGAATGTCTGTCCGACTGGGTGAATAGCTTGTAATGAAGATTAGTATATATTGCCACGAATGCTATGCAAATAAATATTTCAGGTATTTATCACTGAATTAACCACACACTTTTCACCTCTTAGGTCTGAGGCACTCACTATTTCCTCTCTAACAGACTACGGTCTGTATGTATCAGTGCGTGCACGCTGGACCGTAGGCGCAGGTGTCCACGGCGAATAGGTGATGGCTATTATCTGTCTACTCGATAAGATTCGATGTAACTGGAAGGTGTTTCGGAGGAGCTTTTTGAAAACTGTAAGCGTTAATGGGTCATTGCTGAATTACCTGCCAATTGGAAATGCTACATGACGTAATGAGCATTGTGCTCTCCTTCTTATCATTCTTATTTAATATTTTTTGTTCAAGCTCTTTGTGGTTAGCACCAGGTATTTTTGTCGACAATTGGCTGAGATATGCAAAAGCATGGTCGGCTCGGAGACTGCATCGGTAAAGGCGGAGCGTCGACTGACTACTGCGCTTTTAGTTTTGCCTTCAACGGCAAAAGCGTGAAGGCTCGTATTGTGGATCGAAATGATGTAGTGATTATAGCAGGTTATAAAATGGCGATATTGCCTTCCTACCTTCCTACCCATTTACTTTTTTTCTATTTGGTTAACGATTGATAATAGGCGTGGGCTTATCAATCGCTAAGCATTTCGTCAATGTTCAACGACCTTTAGGTGAAGGCGCCTTACCACCAATGCAAGGGAGACTGCGAGCATCTGGAGGTTTTGCAGGCAGGCGTTTCTGCTCCTCTCTATAAGGTAAGTTTGCCTACGCCTGTCAGATGTTGCTGCATCAAACAGCCTTGTTAAGGCCTTTCTTTTGAGACCAATTTCTTTGAGCTATTTCGATTCGGGGTAACATTTGTGCTTTGTCATCTCATTCCAAGCAATGAAATGCGCCTTTCCTCTAGCAGTAAGTGAGTCATTTTGGTTAATAGCGGGCTGTTTTCTTGGGGATACTTTTTGCTTAGAGTTCAGCGATGCTTGTAAAGATGAGGCACAGTTGGTTGAGGACCACCTCAGTTTGTAAGAGTGAACGCTGAAAATATCTGTGCCTTAATCGGTTTTCATGGGTGGATAAGTGTGCAAGTTGTCGCGTTGTCGTAGAATGTGCCGTTTGTAAGGGATCCATCCAAAAGCCAAATCTACTTACCAGTTCATCTACCCCGATTCATCTCCCCAATACGAACGTACTTTTGGCCACCAACTGGGGTTATGTTTTGTTTTACTGCGTGGAGGAAGATGTATCTGAAGTCATCTCAAGTTTCTCAAAATAGTGTATGAGGAAAACATCTAATCGGTTAAAATGAAATCCAAAGCTTAATTATTTAAACAGCTTTGTCATCTGTATGTTGGTCCTTTAGTTTATTCATCCTCAATCCAGTCTTATGTCTAGCTATTTACCAATTCACTTTTGCAAGGCTTCTACATTATTTGGAGACATTTGAAGGCAAAACAGCGGTCAAGCAGCTGGCAGATTAGAAGCATATATGAGCTTTTTAGCTTTAAATTCATGTTACTAAACAAGTTTCTTTCGCACGCCTTAGCGACCGACACCACTGACAGCAGTGCAGTCAGATCCATTGCTGGAGGATCACAAAGGGAGAGTAGCGGAGTTCGAAGCATGTGCGGAACTTGTGCCATCCATCGCAGCACCGCAGGCTGCGTACGTGTGGGTGTCGGAGAACCTGGAGGCAGCCTAACGCAAACATGCTCCCTCGGTGGTCACGGAAGTAGGGTTAGAGGATATGGAACGGAGCCTTAACCGAACCCAGGCCATCGCTACAGAATTGGAGACGAGGGCGGCTGAGTTCCTGATAATAACTACTGTCTTCTGCTCCCTATTTTTTGAGGCTTTTGTTGCTCTTCTAAATACCGATTCATCATGTTCAATTCTCAGCCACTTAATATCATTTCATCCCTTTTCCACATACCCACCCATTATATCCCCATACTTCTATTTCCTTTCATTTGGTATTTTGTATGCATGTATTGTGTACAGTTTCGTTTGTCAGCTCAACAATTTGCATCATCTGCTGGATGCTTTTGATTTTGATTCATCTTTTTTTCCGATCAAATGATTAGGTGGGGTTTGTTTTACATTTTTCGTACAATTCTCTTGGTCTAGACGTGTGTATTGAGATTGCCTTAGGGTTTCCCTTAATAGAAGCTACGGTCTACGTGCAGAACTGTTGGCACGTTGAGGCTGGGAGGGGTTGATACGTTCTAGGTATGCGCAACTTCTACTGACTCAGTCGTATCTGACCCACTTGCCTAGTCCCTTGGAGCTGCAAATGAGTTTGTCCCCCTCCACCGTACCTTCGTTGTGTGGATCGTCGATGCGTGAAATAGATGTGCTTTCTGCCCGAAGACTGTCTTTTTTTCGACCTCTTAGGGTGTTGACACGGCTGAAGTTGCCACGTTGCTCTTACTAGGAAACTCATGTCCTTTAAATGTGCTTTGTAGGCCAGAGGCCGGAAAAAATTTTGATCCGATTGTGGACTAACGTGGTCACTCCCTAGGGCCTGAGTCACTCTTGTCTTTGCTGTTTCGACCAAGTTGTTCTGCATCTTATTTCAGCTTGTAACAAAGGAGTCCAGAAGCAGCCAACCTTTTCATAGTAAGAGTAGAGTTGGCAGACCTCTTTTACCTCAAAAAAGGCATGAACTTTGGAGACTGGAGGGAAACCGTTAAGTTAAACATTCACTTGTGTCCACAGTGGCAGAGAGTTGAGCTGATCCTCCATGATCTTCCACAAGAGCTATTATCAGTAGCGATTGAAGCAGGAATCTCTCCTGACTCCGGCATTGACCAGTGCCGCAAGACGTTGGCTCAACTTGTCATTGACTAGCGAGAGCAGCCGTTGACTAAAGAATTTTTCCATCGTGGTCAAATGCCAGGCAACGATGGTGTTGCGTATGCTAGGACCCTGCAACTCCTAGCAGAACGGACTTTTAGGGATTGTACACTAGAGAGTGACTAACTGATTGGCCGTTCAGCTCGAGCGGAAATCCGAATGTGATGTAACATTAGGAAAACGCTGAATAATATGAGCTATGCCTGCAGTAGAGTTTGGGCGATCCATGTCTAGATTTGAAGAAGTTATGATATTTGAGGAGAATGGATAAGAAACGTTGCTGTTACATCCTTTTGAAGAAACAAAATGAAGTGGAATGCAAATAAACTAAAAAAAATTTACCATGCCTGCACGCATACATATAACTGGTGATTTTCTTGTATTCTAATTTTAAAAAACACAATCATTTGGCCATACGTCGTAAATGGAATGTGCCGCGTATTGTTTAAAATAAAAAAGTAGGTACATATAGTGTTTGTGAATTCTGATACATAGGTCTAATGTAAACGCATACGTTTTTAAGCAAAGCTTGCCTTTAAGTTAATCAATTTGCTTAGCGTTTCCAAGGTCATTAGCGGTAACTGCTTTTCATATCGTCGGTAAATAAGTTTCCTTGCGACGCCAATACATCATGATTTTGGCGAAATGGTTCATATTTATCGGAAACATATCCTAATTGCTAGGAAACGCTTAGTGAAAACGGCATTGTTGGTCTCCAAATCCACAAGAATGTGTCACCTCTGGCTGGTGCATAACTTACCGTGAATGGGCTCTTTAGCGATGGATTTGGAATCAGAAACTTGCCTATAGCATTACTTGGCACATAACTCAGGTAAAAATAGGCTGCATTTCATGGTTTATTGTCATGCGCAAATTAACAATAGCCAAGCACGAAGCATTTGACTTTGCGCTTTAGAGCCGAAAATTTAGTTAATATTGCGCCGAAAATTTTTTTTGCAAGTTTCTACATCAAAACACCCATTAAATACGTCTGAAATACTAGTTAATTGGAAGTATTTGGCAGCTTTGAGAAAACATTTAATTACGGACAAGCTACTCCCTCCGCTTCAGCACCATAGAAAAGATCTGAACAAATTTAAATTTTTGACTTGTGGTTTAGATCATTGCATGCATAGGACGCCACGTATGTAAAACAATAGCAAATCAGCCTAAGCACTATGCACTACATGGTTTTCCCGTTTTGGTTTATAAATGACTCTAATAAGATCCCGGCTGTTGGCTTTTTAGGGTGCCAAGAAGGCGAGTTTCCTCTTAAACTACAGCACCATGTCTTGTTACTGTGCAAAGAGTGTGTTATGATGAAAAAGCAGTGAGTGCGTGTCAAACAAACTACGTCATATCTCTTGCTCGAATCTAGAAGTAATTAAGATTATGTATCAAATGTTAGGTTTCTTCCGCACCCGTGAAGTACAGTGTAGTGTGAATGCCTTCGATGTGCAAGCCGAGATAACAGAAGCGCATAGCTGTGATCCACTTTTCAGCTCTTCGACTGTTTATCTTAATTTCACGCTCAGCTGTTTTATAAATTCCTGGCAACTGAGATTTCCCATGTTAAAAGAAAAAAACCCAGACATAATTGATAATTAAGAACCTGTTTTGGAAAAGAAAGCTGAAATAGCACAAGTATATATAGAGCTGCACCGTATTTTGCTCGTCTGGATTTCAGTTTGGTCAAAACTTACAAATGGCAGTTTGATTCATTTAGCAATATCTTACCTTAGCTTTCGTAATAAATTTACATAAATTAGGGTTTGCCACTAATAAAAGTGCTAAGTTTGGTACAGGAGGTTGATAATGGGACCTGACAGGACTGAGAGAGTGATGGAAGCGATGCCAATGGTTGTGATGATGACAGAGGAGAAAAAATTCTGATCTCTCCACTTAGCTATTGATTCATCTGTAATAATAATTTGGTTCAGAAGTTAGCAATACATTGGAGACTGACGCATCACAAGTTAAGGACCTATAATTATTGCGGACTTTAATTACACTCGTGTCGCGATCAACGTGTGTAATTAACTCATTCAAACAAATGATTGAAGTTTGGAATCCAAATTGCAAGGCCGCTTTTAATAGTTCTGCAAACGCAGATGCTTTTGTTGCTTTTGTTCTGCACTTACATAATCTTGCTTTTTACCTTTGTATTCACCTAACATGCGCTATGTAGCGTGTTTTCAAAAGAAAATTTTTTGGATCAAAGTGAACAATTCGTCCAAAATGTTATAGATTACGAAATGAACTTTAGGTGCCATTGAAATGCTGCTTGTAAGGTAGTAATGAGATGAGAAAAATTCGTCAAATTCTTATAAGCCAAACAATGGACGAATTCTCGGGGCAGCTTTATCTAGGATAAGTGCAAACCACCAAAAGCCTATGAATAATCTTTACAGTGGCATGAACTGCCATTCATCTATCATTTATGCATTTGTGCTTTCATTTTCTATTCTCCATTTGCCTAACTTACAAAGTTAACCACCAAGATGTAGGTTATTCTTTGAAGACAAAACTTCTATAGATACCAGATTGCTGTCAGACACCAATCGTTCTTTGTCATAACCAGCTTATGCTACTACTACGGGTAACTTATACAAGGCCACAGCTGCTGTTCAGTATTCCTTGGGATTTGACTGACCCACATTTCTGGTGTATCCATCAATTACATGCTTAAGCTTTTGGAATTTATTCACCCGAACTTTAGAACATTGCATAACATAGGTGAAATAACATAATAGTAGCGATTCTGCCTAATCTTCGCATGCATTTTCAGCCGTCAATGAGGGTCTCTTCCATTTGTCGAAGGGTTTGCAGATTAAAAAGTAATACATTTTTTGTGGCGGCTTTGCTGGGGCAGGACAATTTCCTCTTGATATACAATATTTGCTGGTGTAAGCATCGCAAAGGGCGTTAGTCTAGGAAAAGTTGCTCCTGAACTAGTCGTAGTTGCAATTGCACATGCACCTGTCAGCCTGTTGACAGAAAAATGTTGAGTGTTGGGAAGTTAAGTAGAGAAGCTGCAGAAGCAGAAGGATTTGTGCACTGAATGAAAAGCTTAAATGCGTTAGGCTTGAGAGGTAAAAGCGGATGCGTGTGACTGAGAATACAGGAAAGGAAAGTAGATGAATGTGGGTTTAACTGCGCATTTGTTAAGAAGAAGGGATAAATTAGTGGGGCGGAAAATTTCTGCTTCCTCAAACTGTTGTCTTTTCTTCTTATTAATGCCACTAGGCAAAAAATTTGCTCCCTTCACTCCTGCCTTTACTTTCTCTCACTTCCCATCCATCACCCATCTGTGTTACCATCTTCACCCTATTTCTCATTTTAGCCCAATCAACCATGCTACTTCCTCTCCACCAGAGAGGCACAATCAAGCCATTGTTTCTCCTGGTACAAGGTAACTATTGGCTTAGAACATATCTTTGCTAGCTCCACAGTAATTACTAGGAGTGGCTCGCCAATTTTTAGTTCTGACCTTTCTTTGCCCTGATCGTTCCCAAAAGCCCAAAAGTCATTTGCCCAAAAGGAAACATGGGGAGCACAACGGCGCGGAAAAGCGGTCTCGACATGGCAGCGCATTTAGTTCAAAACATTAGTATCGGTGGCTCTTCTTATTCCCTCTCTTGCCTCCTTTACGTTCGGCGTAATGCGAGAAATTCAACTAAAAGAAAAGACATACGCAAATGATGTCCACATCTACAAAACCAACTACGAGAGATGCTGTCTGAAGCCCACAACAGACGGCGCTTAGAGACATCACGCGGCATACGCTGCTGATCGATTTACACGTGTCAGGCTCGAACTGCTCCATCAAAGGACAAACCGCTAAACATGTTGTTTTACATGATGCGTCGTGCTTTATTTTTCGCATTGCTTCGCCACACTGTCGTTCCTACTATTCAGTTGTTTATCAGTGCCCTCCTTCTGATTGGTTTATCCACACTTTTAATCTTCTTTACATCCGCCACACCCGTCTCTCCCAACATCCCACTACGAAGATCCATAGGCATCAGAGGGCCAAAATAGATCGACATAGTAGAAATTAGGGGTACGTTGTGTTGACGGCTCCTCATCCTTTCCTCCCAATGTAAGCCATTTGAAAAAAATTTCTTCCATCGTGTCAAGTTTGCCATATTTTGCGCAGTTATATAGCTAGATATGCAAATATGTGGATCAATTTAGGAAAAAATGAGAAAAAGAAGGAAAGAAATAAAGGATACTGACCAGAGCACCGTGCAGAGTCATCTTACGGTGCCCATTTTTGATCCTCTTTTCTGCCTTTTAATCCTCTTTCCTTTTTTATCTACGAGTTCTCACCTCTTGACCTCCATCTCAATTATTCTTCTGTCTTTTCCAGCTGAACATTCATGTTTCTTTGCTCCCATGGAAGAAATTTCATGCAAGGCAATAGTTCGTCCAAGTATAGAATCAAAAATACTAATCGGAAACGAACCTTTGTTACTTCAACAGCAAACTTTCCAAGAGAGTCACGGGATTTTTTAGCTGATTCCTGCCCTGTCTTAAGCCCTCTCTGCCACTCACTTTTCATGTCTCAAATATGGATTTAAAATCACTAGATGAGCAGCAGCACCATGAGACCTTCAGAAACATGGTAGCACGGTACGCAAGACTAGACTTGACTAGATCTGACTAGACTGAACTAAATTAAGAACAGACTGGTTTAGTCACCTAGGTCAGATTATGACAGGCTTGGATAAAATAGGAAAGAGGAAGATGGACAAGAATATTCGAGCTGTCCTCCATGCCGCATCCTTAGAGGCCCACCCAATAGAGTTGACGCAACTCTATGTCATGCAAACTGAGGTCTAATTTTTCTTTCTCGCGGATATGAGGATCAAGGTGCACACGTAAGAAGTTGGTTCAATGACTTTTTAAAAATGGGTGGAGAACAGTTCTCCTGTCCCACGCCACATATCAGCACATCTTTGGTGAGTGTCTCCTTCGTTTTCCATTACGCTTAATAGACTCCCAAGCATTGCAGATAACATTTTTTCGCGCGGTGTGCTCCCCATGTGTTTAACTCAACCGGGAGAGGGGAGTGAGTACGCTCTGCATTACATTTCCTTACCTTTATTTATCATCTTTGTTGGCACGAGAAAATGCCGCTCCTCTGTCTCTCTTACGCTTCTCTCACATTCCTCTCCTTCGAATTCATCAACAATTCTTCCCTGCCTGCTATTTCTACTCCATCATCTGTTAGCGCTCTCCTTGTAAGCCTCTTTTTACCTGCACACCAGGCTCACCTGTGATTATGACACAATTAAATGATGCTATGATTTATAATCCAGTACACGCTAGCCTCAATTTTGTCTCCTACTCCTCTTTCACTTACCTCTTCGGGGGGCAAAGATGAGCACATTGCTCCCACTTCCCACTTCATGATTTGTAGGCCGACAAAAATTCTACCTGCTAACCTCACTGCCTAATCTTCCTATTCTTCTTGCATTGAATGCCTTTACCTGACGCTCCATAACGCACGCCCATTTCTATTATGCATCCACGCCTGTCTGTCTGTTTACGTAAGTTCGTGTGCATGTCATTGTTCCCTTTTATTTCCGTCCTTTCGGAGAGTCGCCTTAGTTGGTGCCACACATCATCAGGTAGGAAAATGCGAGTGTGCTTGTATGCATGTGGGTGCAAAAGCACATTCATCTCATCTTCTCCTCCAAACCTGTTCTTTGAGCTGACCAAATCAACAGTTCTGTTCTAAGCAAAGTAGGACCTCCTTTGGTCGTCCGTCAGGTGGCTAGTTGGATGCCCATTTGATCTCAATTCCATTGCTCACTTCATTACCTCTTATCGCAGTTCCCTTCATGCGGCCTCTCAGCTCCTTGTGGTATTTCAAACTGAAGAGGACTTGACCATTGAAACTGGCAAAAATCTTGCATCATATAAAGACAACTTGTTTTCTGAGAGATGCAATATGGGTAAGCACATAGAACGCAGTAGGAGACAAAGGATGCACTAACTGACGTTGCGTTGATATGGGGCATGAGAAAGGAGGCGTAGACAAGAGGAATCCTCTCCACCCACTTCAAAGACGTCATCAGACCCACACCTTATGTCTCCCTTGATTCCTAATATCTGCAAGAAGGAAAGAGAAGGCCCCAATTTACATGGCATAAAGTTGTGTAGAGCTGGCTAGTCGGAGACTAAGACTGACTCCAATGGAAATGTAAAAGGCACAATAGGTAAGAAATCGGCAACACATTACTAAAGGTTGCTATTGAGATCGCTAATGTGCATTCTTAATCCTATACTTAAAAATTGCTGTTTTCATTACGAAATGAAATGGTAATCTATGCGTTTCTTTGATGGAAGCTAGATAACATGAATGGTCAGCCGAATGAGACAGAGGAATGATTAAGATAGAGGTGAAGGGATGGGGAGCCGCTGGATTAAAGGGAGTTGGGACATGGATGAACAAAAGAGGATTGCGAATGAGCACTGTAGGATGACTTCGTACAGTGCTGTGGTGCAGCGTTCCTTATTTCTTCCCTTCTTCCCGTCACATTTTCCTAAGCTTATTCAGCTGTTCGCTCATTTAGATATGTGATTACTCTTCAAGGAAATTGCCCTAATAGAAGAAATTTGAGTTTGTTTTGAATGGCTCATTCAAAGAGGCTAGTCATAGTTCACTTTCTATGTATTTACACTGGATGCCAGCTATAGTAACATTAAATTGGCGCACGGAAATGAATTCTGGCAGGAGAGAGAAGATAGCACATCCAGTTTGGCCATTTTAACGCATCTAGGACGAGGAATTGAATGATGTGGAGTGACGAGGAGATGGAGGGGTTGCGACAGAAGTCCGAACGAATAGCTGAATGGCAAACATAACAGCGCGGCGTAGTGAGATTAATAACTGCAGAAGATACGGCACGTAGAACGGTATGCTTGACGGTTCTTTCAGTCCTCAATAACGAGTGAATGAACGAGCTGCTGGGCGGTATGATTATCGCACAGGATTGTGTAATTTAGCTATCATAGCAGTTGTCAGCATGGGTGTAGACCGGCTGAGTGCTTGACCGCCGCACTCACTGAGTCGCTTAGCCTGCAAACGTGAATGAGATAACAGTCCCTTGAGAGCTAACGCAAGCATGATTGTTGATTAGCTGATGTATCAGAAACCGGTTAAGTGAAGTTTGTACGTCTAACCGTCCTGAGTGTGCGGAGTGTGGAGTTGAGTGGAGTAGTCATGGCACCCTGAACTGCAACTAACCTTTTGGTGAAGGACAGTGCTTTGTTCCATGTCCTGCACGCGATTACACGTCATGTCAGATGACTTGTAGCAGGTTACATTTTCATAGCACAAGGATCTCGCGCATCATGCCGCGTAGATTTGAGTGCAGACGATAGTCTATTCAACAGTCTACCATTATGCGAATTCACAGAAATCACGTGAAGGTTGAGTAATATACGCAAGAGTTAGGTGAAGTAAGTAGAAAGGGTGTTGGAGGTTACAAGCCTGCACGTGAATATGAGGGCTAGAAATTGAAGAACTAAATGCAGGATGGGAGGAGGAAGAAAGGGAAGAAAATAAAAAGCTTTGAAGCTAATGTCTATTTCTCTGGGCTGCTTTCATCTCAGCAAATTAAGAAGCAAATGCCATGGCGCAGACAGTCGCATCGCTCCCATTAAACATCTTCGTATGACGACTTGCAATAATCGCATTTTACAAATGCAATCACTTCACGCGCTGTGGTCAGTGGATCATAGGTATGTAACTGCACTAATGAATAAATTGCATAGCCACTTGTCTGCTAAGAAAAGAGGCTTATATTTGTGCTTACTATCCTTCTTCTGTGCTTTCAAATTGGAGTGGGTTAGATTGTTTGCAACCGTCTCCTTAATCTGCTACTTGGAGAAGCTTGATAGTGTGATTTTGGTTAAAACGACTTGAGCAAACCCTAGCTTGAAATTGTCGGTTAGATGGTCGGGCAGCTAGCTTAAATGATCTTCTTTTATCCACATGGATTTTAATATTTCCTTTCATAGAGAGGTCTACACCGACGGCTTCACCGCCTAAATATAGAGCGATGTAGCACAGAGTAGGTTGAGTCAATGTAATCTTGTGTAGAGTGCCCCAGGTTATTATGGCCCAGACTGGGCTGATTCATGGTGTCTGATCCAATAGAAGTAGTGGTGAAGTGTTGTTGGTGCAACAATGGATTCTTGTTTCACGGTAGCGATTTTGGTAGTCCAGATCCGTTTCAAACGCCATTGCAGGTTTGATTGGCAGAGTGGCTCCAAAATGTGCTGACCATCAGCAATAGGAAGCGTATAGAAGGAAGTGATGCAAAGGACACATAAACTGGTCAAAAACTTAGCAGCTTTCCTTAAGAAACTCGTTATGTGACGGCACTGCCTGAATTTGTCAACTACTCCTCTTCTGACATCTCTCACTTACCACCCACCCAAACAGACAATGATGGTGAAGCCCCGCATGATGCTATCCACATCGAAGCTGAATAGAATAGCATTATTTAGTAGAAATCTTTATGAAATCATTCATTAGTGATGTTGAATGTAAAATAGAGAAGAGTTGATCGGTTTCTAGCTGCGGAAACAACAAAGCCTTCTTTGAAGACTAATCCCACAGTCCCAGGTGGGGTTCCGGCTCTGAAAGTGTAACAGAGAGATCACGAAAAAGTGGCAATGAAGAGACAGGGAGAGAAGAAGAGACCTTATAGATACTTGCCATGGCTAGGCTAAAAGAAAGATGCTATGGGAAGAATTTGGGCTCAAATCGGGCAAATTAATGTTCCGATTGCATTCCCACTATTACTGATCTTTAAGCACCAAAAGCGCCTTGTTGGTTGTGCAACCGCCATGCTGCCTAGCTAATTACCGCATTAGTTGTACTTCAGTAATTTGTGTAGTTAAGTTGCTGATGCTTCAAATCTCCTATTATAAATTGTATCGAGCTCAGGTTTCCATGGTCCAATCTGTGCGCTCTTAGGCTCAAGCCAAAGCATCTCTTTGCCTCACTTGCAACGCTCTAAAAGTAGCTGTATCAGCATAAATGCATGACACAAGGTCGTATGAATTGAGGTGGGAACTAAAATTAGTTCAAACGCAGGATGACACAAAATTGGCTCACACAGTTGTAGGTACGACTGTGCTAAAGTGCAGTTCGCAGAGAAGATAGCAGATTTTACACTAAGTAGGGTTACGCCTACGAGGCCATAAAATCAGTGTCGACCAAGTCTTGCAAAGATGAGTTTCGGGCCAGAAGAGCCAATCCAAACCCATCCAAATGTGTGATTCTTTACTTGGGTGTTGTCATACCTTGAATTTTGCACTCAGTTTACAAAGCAAAACTTAGGTTCAGATTTCTTGTAAATGGACCTACTAGGCGGCAGAATGTTTAGCACTCTGAACTGAGTACAGGAAAACTCTGGTGTCTGGATGACGCATCATTTCATCGTGTTGATTACAGTGCAGTAGTTCATAAAGGCGACAAATAGGTAGGCGCTGGTTAGGATTGCGCAGGGTTAATCTGAGTCTAATGGCAAAGATGTGATGCTGCTAACGTGCAAATAGGCGCATGTATGTCCTCTCTGCTGACTTCCCTTTAACTAGTTCTTCAACCAAGGACTAGAATGTGTCACAGAAATGGATAATCAAAGATTCTTTGATAGTTTCTTAGCAGCGAATCCCTTTCCATCTCCTGAAATCCATAGCATGATTACATAAATTTATGCAGGTTTGTAAATCTAAGCCACTTCATTTACCTTCCATACAGGCGGCGTCATAAAGAAGCTTACGCCGCCATCAATGGTTGCCTATTTGGGTGGGTGAGTAAAGAGTGGAAGGAAAGATTGGGCATGAACGCTTTCAGTAATGCCACCATGTCTAAATACAACCGTTTTTCTCTTGCAAAACCACTAGGAATGAAAGAAAATTTTAGTTAAGTAGAGTAAGTGCCGGTGAGATAGAGAACTGGGTTAAGAGTAGGATAGGGGTGGATGGTAGATAGGAAGAGGAAGCCAAAGCAGGTGTAGAAAGAATAAACTACCTTCATAATGCAATTGATAAAAAAGGGATAAAACTGTTTCGAAAACATGTTATAAACTTCCCATTCCATCAAGCGTTAGGTGCTCACAAACGCATTTTCTGACCTAGTCTAATCGACTTTTCTTTCTTTGCCTCGTATTCTCACGCATCGACGTCGTCAATGTTCAATCCTGGAACACTTCAGCATTGCTATCGATTCACATGCCTTTCTGCCTTTCCACATTACCTCCTTTGCCACCGTACTCCCTCAGTTTCCTTTGCCAATATAGACAATTTGCATTTTGGTCACACCTGAATTGTCAGAATTTGCCTTTAAGAATTTAAAAAAAATCAGCCTTCTGATTCCCAACTCTGTGAGATTCTTGATCAAAGAGGATAAAATAGGCGCACCTTTATCATTTTGTTCTCCTAGCTTTTCTTGTCAAAATAGACACTTCTTCCACCGGACTCGAACTGCCTCAGCCTCTTGCAGAACTATTCCTATTCCTAACTCTACCAAACTATAATCCTTGCACTACGGCCACATCTAAATGGAAAAATAGTAAAACAGGAACGGCTGCAAGCATTTACAAAAGAAAGCATGATACCAAGTTTCAATTCTGATTAACTTGGGATCACATAAAGGCGAAAAGATTTTTGCTCTATATCAAGGCGACTGTTCCACTTCCGCCAAAAGTTAACTGCCAAAAGTACCGTGGGTGTAGGTGGCGAGGCATGAGCATTTCATAATCATCGATAATAGTCTCACTTGCATGCTAAATTCAGTTCAGCAAAGGTCCAAACAAGATTGCCAATTTAAAGGCTGCTCATAACAAAGAAGGAGAAAAGAAACAACACGTGGTCGAAAAGGAGTAAAGCAAAACGTTAGTCACTTGCCGAGTAAGTAGTAACTGTTTTCTCCAAAAGAAATTACTATATTTTTCCTTGATATAGCTTGGGCTGAAGCTACCAACTAACTAAAAATAAAAGCATCAAGCCCATGCGAATCTTTTTCTGCAATTACTTCACTACTTGTCTACACTTGAGTCCTAGAACTAGTAAATTAAGCTATTCCAGCAAACATCCGGTCACGATCATGTCGGTGTCGCAATTCTTACACAACTTTTGTTTAGCCAGGCGCGCACAGCGAAGATATGTTCGAGTGACTCTTTTTACTTTATCGTCTTAACTAAGTCTTTTCCTTCTTTTGTTTCCTGATTGGCGCACTTCTCGACGATTACTACCCTTCGATGAATGCCTTAAGCATGTGCAACAATTGTGCCTAATGTCTATCTCATCGTCACCTCTGAAGCGTCTTCGTTCTCTGCTACGATCCCAGTACTTATTATCGCACAAGAATACGCCAGATACCCCGACAACTGAGGAAGGCCTATATTACACGGCTTTGACAATGCAAATTCTTCTCTCACGCAGTTATTATTAAATCTATTCCAATTTAAAAAACTTGAAATAAATACATCAATGTTAGCATTAAAATCCTACAAGTCCCAACAGTCGTCTTCATTGAATAATGGTGACTTCCTTGTGCCATACTGCACCGCACAACCCCAAAAATAAGATTTTCATGCTTCATTCTTCAACCCTACCCTTATTCTCTACGCTGCATCCTTTTGATGCAGTTTGAGATTTTGTACTCTTATCTTAATTTTCCAACATTTTAACGAAAATCCAGCTTTGTGTGTAACAGTGAACAGAATAAAAACGACTGCATTAATAAAAGCAGCATGCTTGTCTTATGTCAAACATATACTTTCTCGCAGAGCTAATAGCTGCTAAGTATAGGTGGCCCGCCGCAGAATTCTAGAAAGCAAACAAGCAGGTATTAATCATTGTACTTGAAAAACGCGCGCATAATTCATTAAAATACCTAGTGACTTATAAATGCACGCCTAAATGTTAATAATAAGGCATTTCCGTGGTGACACCTAAGTTATTTAAACTACCGCTGGGGTATAAATTAACTTAGTGAAATGCGATGTTTGTCTTTTTATATCCATCGAGCATTCTTACTTATTTTACACAGTCTCAAAATCCCTTTTAAAACCTTTACGATTCACATAATCATGTTCTGCGCATTGAACCTCTTACCCTGCTAAGGTATCAGCTTAACGCATCGCTGAAAACTTACGAGTTTCGCTCACAGAATAGCGTGCGTTCGCATTCTGCTAAACACATTGCGCCAAATGTCTACAAAAAAGAGGACACTAAGGCGTCACAACATGCACTCATTGCAACAATAAGTTCGTCAAAGGAACACTCACGGATATGATGCGAGCGCATATGATCTAACATCGCTTCGAACCTAGAATATCCTGAAAAGCATTCTGTGCAGTAAAAGCGCACCTCCGAATTCGCCATTCTTTGGGCTGAAGCATTGTATAACAAAGGAAAATTCAGAAGAAGTTTGTGTGGGAAGTCAAAGCTTTGGCCGGAGAGCAGCCCACGCAGGAAATTATGATTAAGGGTTAACAGATGCTCACTCACCAATATGCGTTCCGATGAAATGACTGAGGAGCAAAGAGAAGCTTGCGAAATGATCGAGGCACACATGGCATACATTGTGTTCCCAGACTATTCCGAGGATCAAAGGAAGTTTTACGACATGTAAGAGGGCATGCGGTAAAAAATGGGAAGGTTTAATAAGTTTCCTTACTTTTCTGATGCCACAAGAGCCTTCCGTAGGATCTGTGAGACGTTTGGCAAATCGGACAACGCAGTTCCACGGTGACTAAAAATGCGCCATGCATGCGCAAAAGAGAAGGCTAAGATCGTGAAGCGATTTACTTAATTAGACTCTTCGTTGGGCATCTCATCGTTATTCAGATTAAATCAGAGTCGCTTTACTTACTACATTTTATTTATGCAACAACCTGGTGCAAAACTAGTAGGCATAAGCACAAAAAATTATTCACAAATACATGAATGCATTCGCACAGAGATATGCATCTGAAAATGAGAAATGCCTACCATGATGCTTGCAAATCAAGTGCTCAGGGCCTGAGACAACGTTGGTGAACACGGCAGAGCAAGTTGTACAAACGCAGGAAAACATTCTAACGATGGAATTGGCAAGTTGTGCAAAAACTTGCAAAAGAACTTGTGTTGAATTCAACGGATAAGAAAGTGGACTCCTCGGATCTGTTTTCAGCATTACATGTAATCAAATCGCAGAGGAGCGGAACTCGTAAGCAAGACCAAAATTTGAGCAATAAAATCATGTAATTAAGGTTCATCGTAATGCAAAGATTTTTTTGCTAAGAGCCCTAGTTAAAGATTTATTAAGAATTACACTTCCTTCTTTTAGAGGATGAAAAGGTGTTTGCCAATAATAGTTTTAATGCACCGCGCATTTTCGAAGAGGATATTTTGGTATGCTTGACCGAGACCCACATTATTTTGCCATCAGATATAAAACACTGTTCATTAATCCATAACGTGTGCAGGCGAAATCAAAATCATAAATTGTTTTTACGAGCAACACAACGCTTGTGATTATTGGAGATGTCTTTGATCTGCTCAACAGCTCTACACTCCTTGCATCAGCCCTGCAACGGGATGGGAGCGCATTCCGGACTCTTGACTAAGCGTGTATAATCCTTGTATTCGTCAAGCAATCAAAGATATGATAAATTCAAAATAATGCCCATAATCTTGCGGACGAATTACCTGCGATAGCTGAACAAATGACAAGTCGGCGGAAATCGTTGCATCCAATGAAGAGCGTAGCTACTCATTAAATCCAAACTCGGTTTCCATTTATTAGGAATAATATTCAGTACTGAGCCAATACGACACATTTGAGTGGTTTGCACTTTGTGGCTCTCACTGAGTCAAATGCTTTTCGATGCTAGAAAAATCTGCACTTGATAGCGTCGTGCTAAAGTTATGTCTGTCTAATATGATTTCTTGCTATCTGTCCGCAATACATTTTAAGAAGCCAGAACTATAACCATGTTTTACGCTCCTGTATGGCAAATAAATCACATAGAAATGGTAGTTGTGAAACTTATTTAAAATTAGGCCGGATTCTGAGGACTCAGTCATACTTTTTTAGTTACGGCGTGAGAATTTGCATTTTTGTTTAATGTAATTTTGCCTTGCGTGTTATAATCGACATTTTTTGGGTGAAGTTATTTAAATAAATCCTCTTAGCTTATTCAGGCAAAAAACTGCGCTGAAAATGGCAAGTAACTGTTAATAGATTAGGTAACATAAATAAAATCACAAAAGCATCATAAACACGTGCCATTTGCCTCTATAAGGAAAAGAATCAAGATTCTCACACACAAGGGCAGATCAGAAGTAGCCATAGCTCTTTCTTCTCTTCGTCTTCATAACAGAGAGTCATTTGCAGATATGTCCTTGTTAAAGTGTTATACACTTGATGGAAAAAGGCAGTTACGTTTCTACTTCATTAATTGTGTATAAATAAGAATCAGGGTCTTGGCCACCATAAAGCGGTGCATCTCTCATAACTGTGAGAGCATGCTATCCAGTACCGATCATCCGTGTCTTCCTTGCAATATGGAGACCGCTTCATTCTTCTGAGTTACCCAGACGACAATCAGCCTAATGACGGTGTATCTTCAATGCATAACGACATTGTGGTTTCGGAGACTCCACTGCACTTTTCCATGTTGACGCAAGTGTTAACAAGTCGTTCCAAATTTGCATCGCTCAAAGTCGCTCCTAGCAAAATAGGCTCGAGCCATACCGTATGGAATAAATTTTACCCTTATTTCTTGGTTATTCTAAAGATTTGGGGCCTTTTCTTCTTCTAAGTAGCACACGGTCAAAGTTAAACTATTTGCCCTGACCACTTCATATCGGTTCGTTGTGCCGTTGTCTTCTGCGTTCTTTCCTATTTCCTGTCAATAAGTTTAGCGTGAGACCTACTTCCACGGGTATGTAGTATGGCACAACCTGCCCTACGTAAAGCTCTGCATCTCAAACCTCATTCGCACAATCTTGGTGCAGGAAGGCGACATAACGGTTGAAATTATTGTAGACTCACCAATAGAATGCAGGTTCTGCAGCGGATACTCGTACAGCACCAAAATTCCTTTGTTTTTATAAAACATTAGTGATACCAAGCTTTAATAATTTTCTCAGTACTTTTAAGTGGGCAAGAGAATCCCAAAAACGTCAAAGAATCTACAAGTTGCTTAGAAAATGAATTGTTTGGTGCAACACGCAAAACAGCTGACTCATTCTCTACTTCTTTTAGTCTATTCTGCTTCGTGTTGGTTTAATGTGTTCTATTCTGTTCTATTCTCCTTCATTTCTCTTCGCTTTCCCTTCTCCCCTAAGCACATGGACAAATTGAGTATCACCAGGTGACTATGAAACCTCTGCTACCATTGCATCTTCTCAGGCACTTACCCCCTCTCACAATGCATCTTAACACTGGCGAGCTGCCAAGCCTCAGCTATGAATAATATCAAATTAGAAGAGATCAATAAAGAGCATATCCTAATGCTTTTGCCATCCCGGCTTTCTTTGCAAAAATAGACACCTTACACATTTGCTATATCTACATTGTCCGAAGTGAAAGTGAGAACTGTCACTATCTCATACAGAAGGGAAAGGGTTGCTAACTTACAAATTCTGATCAATTTTTGATTAATTTAGGTCAAAAGAACGGAACTTTCTATCCTTGCTGCCTCTAATTTCTTTGCAAAAACATTATCTTTTCACCTCGGCCATACCTGAGTTGCAGAACTATAAAACGTGAACCGTCACAAGCAAAAAAGGAAATATGGTATTAGGTTTTAACTCTGATTATTTTTAAATCAAACAAAGAGGGAAGCGTGCTATTCTACGTCCCTACTAGAGGCCATTATAGAATGAAACATGCACCTGGCTTTCAATTTAGATTAATTCTGGTCGCGGGAAAATGGGGTTGCCAGTTGCTTAATCAATGTCAACTGGTCTCGTCTAATGTCAATTTTTTTAATACTAATGGTTGCGTTTCAAAAGCAATTAAGAGCGACTACTCTATGAATTAAAGAAAATGGTTAATTTAATTGCGCTGGATATCGGTACCTACGAAATCAAACCATTTCTAGACTTTCCAGAATTTACACGGAATCGCAGTGGCATTAAACGAAGAAATGGCGCACAGAATTGTAGAGATCATGCCAGTGATCCGAAATATAGTTCTACAACAATCGCTAATTAATAATTTATTGCTAATTATTATCATCAGACTTTTATGAATCTAAGGCGGTGCGGATGTTTGTAGCCTACGAACTTACGCCAAAACAGGTGACGACAGCTTTGATATGTGCAGTCATTATTTCTAATATGACTACTGCCTCCTAATTGCCTGTCACAATCGCAACTAAAGCCAAATACAATTCACTTTACTGCAAAGATGGGAACTTTCCTGTGGTAAGCGTTCAAAGAAAGGGGTTTAAAGATCCCTTGTTTAAGAGGCAATTTTAAATCATGTGGTTTGCAATTTACGGTTTAAATGGTCAAATTAACCACCACTTGTTAAATATTTAAAATATCAGATCTCGTCCAAAGTCATCGGCAAATTCCAGCTTTCCTAGAAAAGGTTATTACTGATTTTACATTCTATAAGCATAATACAATCAAGAAAATGCTCTACCATTCGTCACAATCTTGCCAAGTCAGTGTTTCGGTGTATATCAGTTCAAACCCTGTGAATGCAATTATTTGCAGAATTTAAATTTTGCATTTGAATCGTCAGCATTAGTGGCTTCAAATTTTCTCGGTTATGGTAAAGCGCCTGCACGTTGAGTACGTTTAACAGCCATCTAAACTATTAACTCACCAAGGATCAGACAACTGCGAAGAAAAAATCACTTCCTCTGCTCGATGTCATTTTTACCACGAGAGAAGTCCGATACTTACTTAGTGAGAAGGAAATCTAATTACAATCTTTGAAGACTATTAAGAATCTTGGATTGTAAGAGGATCACACGTCCTTTCCGCACATTTCTCTAGTACCATATTTGCGAGCCTTATAGCCTGGCACGAGTTTATGCATGCCTGCATGCGCAATAGACTGAGAGCATGTATCTAGAAATTGGGGTAGAGGAAGCTATGTTGTTGCTTTTCGAGACAAGTGCTTTCGAAGCCTGGAGCACGCGCCAGCTAATATTTGATTGAGAATGGATATTACATGGTTCTAGTGATTGCCTTTCTAGAGCATACATGCCAGGCAGCCCTGCGCAGCTACATATCAGTATTTTTGTGAGACCAGAATGCAGCTTTCTGCTACGTCTTATAGCTATTTGTTCTCTTCCAGTTCAAGGAGTTGATAGGCTACAACTTCTTCCAGAACCACGACATCTCTCATATGTCGCAATGCAATATTTCTATAAATGCTTGTAAATATAGCATTTAGGTTATCTTTTGTCCAATAGAAAATTCTCTTACAGAATGCGTGTAAGACACCCCTATCGGTCTAATCCCATGTGCATGACTTTTAAGATGCACTTCATCACCAGCGTTTAAGCAGCCTGCAGGAAAGTGTCCTAGCGTCAATTGCTTTGGTTCTGTTTAAGATTCGACTCATGATTCCTGGCATTTTGTTGGGTGCGAAATATTAGCGATGAAGACGATCGGTTGAAACGCAGAAGAAAAGGATTACCTAATGGCCAGTATGTACTTTTTGAACAACTATTTCTACTAATTAAACTCAGTAGTAATTTATTTCGCAAAAAGAAATGCCACTTGAATTCAAAAATTGAAGCTGATAAAGGCCATCCAGAGGTGTCAAACAAGAGCAGTGGTTGCGAAAATTTATAGTATGTACTACTACTTACCCTAAATGATAACTGTCGTTAAGATCTTCTGCAGTAGGGGTTGAAGCACACTTATGCCTTGCATTTTAAACGACCACTACCTTAAAAAGGCTGTTGATGGTGGTACAGGTGAACACAGATGCCAGCGCAGTGTCAAAGCTTGCGTTATTGAAGTACGCAGCACCATTCATTTTGTATGAGTTCATATATAATCTCTTGCGCTGTTATAGAACACTAGCCAGAAATTTCCCCTAGGGCTACTGTAATCCTGTCTCGCGAAAGCAAAGTATTTCCTAAATCAGAGGTCACTTATCTCTACGTACCTTTGTCGCATAAAGCAGCTAATGATCTTTTTTTTGTAGCTGAAAGATTTGGTGCGATATTTTTTGCAGACTTATTATAAATAAAGCTTTCCCAAGCTTTATTAGTGCCGCATCGCGGGAAGGTGAAACGATTGGCGTGGGACTCTTTCCCCAATTTTTTGGACTTGTGGGCTGTGATGACCTGACTGCATGCATAACACATGCAGAAGAAAGTGTCAACATATGGATGTTTTAAATCTGCATCATTTTGGTCAAAAAGCAGCTCACTAAGCTGCATGGACAGCAGAGGGAATATGAATTTGTGCTGCCACTCTAACAATGACATTTGAATCAATTGTACCATACACTCTGACTGGCTCAGTGCCAATGATCCTGCGCTGATCAATGACACAAGACACCACTAAAATAACCACTCTTCTTCCCTTCCCAATGAATTCAACACCTAGTGGTTAATAGGGGATAATGCATTATAGCGACGATATCAAGATCTAACAACTACTTACCAAAAATAAAAATACAGAGAGATGTATGCGTAAAAGATTCTTAACGAAAAGCTAGGTTGTAGGCTTATATACATTACGGTTTTCAGTCAGAGACTTTATAACCCGCTTTTTGGAATCAGAAGAGTATTGCGACTTCTCTGTTTCTAAACGCCCCAATTCAGACATTGTACACCTATTATGAGCCACTGAAACAATTATAAGTCTATTAGCAGCAACACAATAGAAGGTATCACCCTCAGCTTAACATGCTAGCAAGAGGATATCATTTTTAGGCTAAAGAAGTTTTATGAAAAAAGAAGGGAGACAAACTGCCATCTTCTCAGAGAATTCATCTACCTCTTTCATTGACTTTCTAAGTCACTCCTGTCGGTGTTGATTAGGGCAATAAATAGATCAGTGAATTCCGTGGAATTCTGGTAAACGGTAGGCCAACCTGCTCCTCGCCAATTGCAGGTAGCGATTTTTTGCCAAGGTTGGCAAAGAAGGGATGCAAATAGCCTGCTACGCATTCATGCGAGATGGCGGGTTAAGGAGAAGTGAGCAGGTTTAAATGAGCTAGTGACTGCAAGTAAACAAGGACTTCATCTTCCTGGGTCTATCAAAACAATGCAAATTTTGTAATATAATTTGGTTTGTTGGTAAAAATTCATCTGTTTATACGAAGAAGAGGACTTAGGAGAATAGTGGCGATGCGTCCGCATCAAGTGTACACATGAGCTTTTCTTAGGAGCAAAGTCTATTGCTTTGCCAAGACAGAAACAATCCAGTGTTATATTTAGGCAGTCCTTTAACGCCCGACCGAGTTACCTCTGTCAGTACCCTCTTTATTTGGAATGGGTGGACAATTTTGCTAATTTCTGAGTCATCGCTGAATAGCGAAACTCCTGCGGCCTATTCTGCGACAACAATAGAGGGTCTCGCCCAACAGAACCTCACGAGAGCGGTACCATAGAGTGCCGACCTACAGCATTTTGAGATAAGTCATTTAGACAATTACTTTAGGGCATTTCAAGGAAAGCAGATTCTAACTCATGAGTCGACGCGTGAAGTCAAAGTTAGCCACCTTTACAACATCAACCAGTACGTTTTAAGGTTTAAATCATGGTGGATAATGCGCCCCACTTGGTAATACCCAAGAGCCTACTGCATATAGTACATGAATGACTAAACGCAAAATCAGCAAAGGTAAAATCCTAATTTAACAGTTCCTAGGGGCAATCCAGTGTTTTTATAATTGGGATCCAAATGCAGACTGAGACTCACAATTAAATATTCAAAAACTGGACATATATTTGGCTATCACATAGAATAACGTGTTCTTGACCATAAAAGGTTATAGATCTTTGGGATTTACGTCACAACTTTGGGGTGTTCGGGATCTTCTAGAAGCGCGATTTTCCTGAGAACAGTTGAGGTACACCTTGGTCAGAATGCTCAAACCTTATGCCCCGACTTTCGATCGGGACACTTGCAAACAACCCCATACATGCCTAGAAAGCTAAAGTAACTTTTCTTGAGCCTCCTTCAATTTTTCCGAGTTGTGGAATGCTAAACAGCTCGAAACCTGACATCACCGTAAAACGGAATAACTGCGGTCTTAGCATTAGCTAACCTCTACTGATATCCGCACACTTAGTAAATGATCCATTGGGGAAGAAAATATCTTTGAAAGGACATCTCATGCTCTTGTAAAGGTATAGAAAATGCGGGATTAGTAGCCGCCTAAAAGCGCAACTAAGTGATTTCACTTCCGCTTTCCCATTACCAACACATAAAATAGTAGACGTACGACTGCCAAAGCCGTTTTACCAATAGGCAGTACTGTGATTTTGCACTGCTCAATAGAGACCGATAAAGTGACCAATAGAACAAAACTTGCTCTTAAACTGAGAGTGGCGATCAAGTCCTATCTTGAACCCAAAACACATTTGAAGACCCCTTTGTTTGTTCTTCTACAGCAATTCTTCTCACACCTCTTTTTTACTGATTGCTTATTGCATACTAGTACATGGGCAAGAAGTCAGCATGAAAGCACATTTCCACTGCCTTACACGCATTTGAAGGATCAGCCGATTCATTCCTTAATTTTGTAGAGCACAACCAGTTACATCACATCGTAAAATGCACTGTTTTTCGGGATTGCTGCATATCGGAATAAGTAGTGGTACGCAATCCCAACTGGCTGAATGCATGTTGAATCCAGCCAGAAAATATCAGCAACGTCGCATAAATATCGTCGGATGCATACAGGACACCAATTGCCTTTCGCAGCAAAACTAGTTATGAGGCTTCAAGCTAAGGCTACGCATAGATTAGACAATGACTTTTAGTGGTTTTAGACATTTCAAACAATAAAATCTCTTATAAAAGAGGTCAGTTCGTCAATAGTGAGAATGTTCACTCCCAACACAGTTAGCATGTTCGATGAGCCACCTTTCGTTATGAGATTAAGCAGATCATTAAACCATTAGCTAATTCAGAATGTGCATTAAATCGGCACTAAAATTAACGAGAGACGGGACATAAGGTAGCAGCTGCAGAGGCACTACTCAATGCGTTCGTAGCTAAGGCATGGTTCAAGTACTAACTAGAAATGAGGGCAATTGTGCGGCCTGATAGAGTTCGCGCTTATCAAGCAGAGAGTACCACTTTCTCATATCGATCCATTATTTGCAACGGTAATGTGTTAGCGCCAACATTTTCGTAGGTATAAATTACTTCTACTTCCAATGACGTCTGCTGCAGTGGTAGTGGCAGTGTTTGCGGTAGATGCCTTAGGAATCAGACATGCCAGGCGGTGGCTTGGGCGAGGAGGAGGAGTGGTGATCATCACATTGACCGTAGTGGTAACAGCGGTGACGATACCATCATATGGTGGCCAGAATTTGTGATTTTAAGACCTAAGACTCAAGTTCGACTCTCGAGGGGACATCATGAGGTCACACATATAGTAATAGAGTGGGTTAGCGATGCCAGTTGTTCCAATGCTCCTTTGGATACGTCGCTTAGTCGCTTAGACTTGCATAAAACAGCCTCTGCTAACGCGGAATAGTACACATTGAATCGTGTTATGAATAACCAGATTTTTCACTTTCTTCTTCTTACATGATGTGTGCGCGACGTAGTAAACGAGCCATCAACTGAATGAGCGCATGCGTGCGTCGAAAACAAGAACTTGCTTCTTGCCAATTGCGATGAAAGTTCAATCGAGCAATATCCAACTCAGGCGAGATATTGATTATTCTGGAACTTATGGGAGATAAGTAGACAAGCAATTTAAAATAGAGATGTGGCCATGTCGACCAGTAGATTTAGAGATAAACGAAGAGGTCTGTAGACTTCCACACCGGCTATTCTAGCTTAGTGACCTCGTTTAGCCTCTGTCTCTACCCCCACTTACTGGCTAAATAAATTAGAAAAGATCAAAAGAGCAAACAGGTAATTAAGTGCATTTGTGACTATACAAACCATCCTTTTAGCGAAAGCTATTGATACTAAATGCAATAATTGAAAAGAAAAACATAAGTTGAAACAAAAAGCGGGAACGTGATGTGCTCACCGCAACAAAGTAAAAACCCGAACGGTAGGAATATAGTCAATTAAAACAGCAGGAGTAGGATGACCAAAGCTGCGTCTATGAGTCCGTATTTGTCCTCGCAAAATTCGTCAGTCAAATGATAGTTACTGCAGTAGAACTATACCGAAAGAAAGCCTTAAAATATCAACATTTATTATTGCCCATACTGTAGAAAAGAAGTAGACCATTCTAGATCACTGTCTATATTTGTCTGAACTTTTCACTGTATGGGCAGGATATCAGGATAAGTAGACATAAATAAAGCAAGTGCCTACGAATGGCCTCAATGTTTGAGCCATTAAGTGGTTCATTATTCTGGCAATATAAAACTGTTTATGCTGTGTAAAACTGATAAAGATAAGTAGAGTAATGAATATTTGAAGGTAAAATAGATTACAAGAAAACCGAGGTGTTAATCAATGAATCGTTGATCGGCAGAATCTGTCAAAATAGATAAAGGCAGCAATTCATTTTCATCACGTGAACTCAGATGATATAGCGCGAAAGACGGGTTTGGGTGTAGAGTACCGATTTTAATCGTGACCACTGCTGAAATTTTGGAAGAGAGAAGTTGTCTGTGCTGAAGTAGATAGAGTAGATTTCGGTCACAGTTAATCGAAGAAAGGCAGCGACCAAATTAGCCTGGGACTAGCAGTCGACCTTACCATAGTCGTCTTTCTTGGTTAAAGCATTCTCATCGCAATGCTAATTTGCCAAGAAGAAAATGATAGTGCGATGTTATGTCGATACAGTGCCCCTTCTACTCAACAATCCTTTCATGCAAACCATTAATATGGCTATTACTAAATCTTGTCGCAGAAAGGTCTCACAATGTAGTCACTGCACCTAGTCGTTAAAGTAAGTGAAACAATAAAGTGAGTGTTAGTGAAGCACATTTAGATGGCAAAATGGACCCTGTTTGGCTTCATTGGAGGAGTCAGCTTATTATATCTGATCCCATATACATCGCGACGGTTACCTAATGCTTAACAATGTGCGTAAACACTTATGCAAAATATGGTGTGATTGCTTTCAAATACAACTGCTTCACTCTGCCTATCAAAACAAAATCTTTACACAATTTTGCATTATGCTTAAACCTGTTTTCCTTACATCAATTTCCTCATTATTCGATTAGCATAGCTATTTTTCTAATAATACTGAACTCCCGATCCTTGAATTAATCTGCAAATATTTTCTACACAATGCCCTCAGGGGCACTTTGCTCGTTTGACATCGGCCACCTTCCTTGTTCCTAACTGTTTTTGCGTTCCATTTGTTGCATCCGCATCTAACAATAATCTATATTCATTTCTTACCATTCTCCTACTAAAGTCTTGTCCTTCATTTCCAATTCCATCAATACCAAAAACAATACTGAGCAATGCAGATAAAACACTGCAGCGGTTTGATAAGGGCCAATAACGCAATGTCAGTTCCCAGCCTCGCCTTCCCTAGCTAAACTTTAAATTTGACCTTTCGGTCAAGCTAAACTGTTCAATTGTTTCGTAATAAAAATGCGATGTCATTCACTTTGCCTTTTTAGGCAATAGTTTAATGATAACACTGTTGCTAGAAATACCTGCTTGCTATTTTTACTTGTTCAACTCTCGGTCACCAAACTTTAGCTTTTTGCTTCTCCATTTTAGCCTCAAGCTCTTAACTTTTCCTAATCATCTGGAAGTAAATATCAACTAACAGTTGGATGTTTTCGTTAAATCAGCAGACAAAATTTTAAATGCGCAAACGAATCCTGCTTACTAATAGCAATTGATCCAAAGAAAGCACTCTAAATACTTTGAGAGTTCAAAGTTTGTTGACGCGCAATCTGTCCTTGATGACTGAGAATGATTCTATAATTGCAATTAAGTGAGTGCATTTCTTGACTGCATGAGAAGACTCCAGTGCTTTTATCCATATTTGTTCACAACCAACTTCACGTAATTAAGCACGCTCGCCTAGTCATATGCTTTTAACTTATGCGATGTGGCATTAGGAACGCATGTCTCGGTTAAAGAGCACCAAAAGTATTATCTGTTAATCATTGTCCAACAAATTAGTATCCAATACATAAGCATCCATCTGCATAAGTGAGAGTTGCTGCGCTGAAGAGGCATGGATTATGTTATCAACCGAATAAGATTTTTAGAGAATGCGTATAGGCATTAGGACTATGACTGTATAACCCATCTGGTGGATCCTCTGCACTTCCGCAAGGGAGAATTACTATCCAGCTTGGGGTCTCTGACGCCCGTTAGATATTAAGTATTGCAGTCTTCATTGACGCATGGAGAAATAAGTCAAAGGAGATGGTGTTTGAAGGGCGGATTCGGAATATCAAGCACTTAGGTTGCGAATCTTACCTTTAGACAGGCTGGGTCGCATCCGCACGGCCACTACCATCCTCCATCTTGGCTTTTACCTACAAATGCGTTATTATTCTGCGTCTACACTTCTAACCATCATCTCCGGGGAGCTGCTAACATGCACCTAGCTGACATTAAAACCACTCTAACCCATTCTGCTCAAATGCTTTGCTGTGAACATCTACCCATTGCTGGCTGAAAGAACAGACAGAATTCGAAAGAACAATTTATCATTGAAACAATGGGCGATTGCTAATCTAGGCGTTTCCATGGTATAGCCGTTAAGGCTAGCAAACCATATTCATCCCATTCGAGGTTAAATCTCTGTAGACACCATTGTAGGAGCAGAAAGGCAATGCCATACGTGGTCAGCTCCGTAACTTCTGTCAATTTACATGCCTTTATAGCTACGTGCATTCTTGCACGCACACAACCTCAATCTGGGGGAGCTAATTGAGCGACGGCAAAAGTTTTCACCACACAAGGAATGAGGCGACTTAACTAGCGAGGAATGTTGAGTTGGATATCGCATCGTCAATTATTGAGTCATCACTGACGTCACTGACAGGAGAACAATTGGCTTAGTGAAGTCGCCAACAAGGCACCAGTAACAGAACTCAGACCCGCATCCTTCTATTTTGGAGATAGACGCCTTATCCATTAGGCCACACCAGCTTAATTTATAAATTTGCCTCTCGGCAACCTCCGCCTGCTGTGTTTTGGTCTTGTCCCTCTGTCTCGAGTTCACTACTCACTATCGCGATAGCCCGATTCCCCTACACCTCTACATCTCCACTCGGTCTTTGAAGCCATATTGCACACCACTCCCACCGCAAATTCCATCTGGGTAATTTAGTAATAACCTAAAAAATTCGTGCAAATGACAGGCTAAAAATCAGCATGGTATTCGAATCGGCTCACTTCTGCACAAAGTTGTGGGAATCGGAAAGACTTCTGTGGTGCAAATATAGCCCGCCGGATAAGCATAGCAGAGGCTAATGTGATATTCCTTGGTCGAAAGCGCCCATTTTCTGGGCCGCGATTAATGTGTCTTGCGGTTTATGGACGAACAATCGCCATTGTCGCCGAGGGAAGAAAGCGGCACATGGGATCTGGCTAATAATACGGAAAGCCAGGATCACTCACTGAACCACTGCTTATCCCCCATGCTCGTCAACGTCAACTGAAGCGCCTACTTCACAAGGCATCTACCGCAAAAGCAGCCTTAACCACTGCCATGGCGTAATTAAAAGTAGAAGTTATTCGTGCATACGGAGATGCTGAAACCACCGCATTGCAGTTACAAAGAATAGACTGATATAAGAAGGAGATGTGCTGCTTGACTGCAACAGGTGGTAATGATAAGGGAGAAAAGGAGTTAAAAGGAAGACATCAGCTGTTGGTCTCGTGGCCTAATGGATAAGGCGTCTGACTTCGGTTCAGAAGACTACAAGTTCGATTCCCGTCGGGGCCGTAAAACCGCCTTATTTCCTCCGCTGCTTGTAGTGGTACCGAATCTGTCCAGGAACGAACTAAAACAAAAAGGCACTAGAGGGAAAAAGACAGTCACCTGCACTAGAAAGGAAGGGGTTAAATTATCAGCATGCCAAGTAGGAGCTTCGAATCCTCAGCATCCACACTATTAGGGCAATGCCTAACTTAATAGACAACCTCTCCACTACCAGTTTCCTTCCTTCTCCATTCCTCTCCACTCTCTTTACCACACCTATTTCCCACGCCTTTACCTTTGCACTCACTCCCTGACTCACTTTCGACTCTGACCTCTCCTTTTTAATCAGGTGCTATGTTTTGCCGCGGTGAGATATGGAATGACTTATGTGGTAGTTAAGGCGTGACTGAATGAGTTGGCACATTTGACATGCCTCTACTGCTGGTCACTCATACCACATTAGACTGATGGTGAAAATCTCTAAGTTGGTGGGTCGGTTGCAGCGACTGATGGATGGTTGAGGGATGAGGCATGATACGCAGAGCAGGCGCCATTTCATTCATACACAACTTCAACGTTTTCGATCCTTTATTGCTCATTCGTTCCAGCGAAAACCACATTTGTCAGCCATTCGCAAAACGTGAAGTCAAATGTGCATTGCCTTGAAGCTACCGATGTAAAAAGATAGAAATGTCAGGATTCAATAGACGATAAGACGGAAAGAAAACTAGAGGAATGAATAATTTTTAGTGCACTTATGCAAATGGGCAGAAGGATCTTCCATGACCTTCGTTTCATCTAATGCTGCTCAGCCCGTCACCGGCCAGAGAGGACAGTCCCTTGGTGGACACTGCTTTTATCGCGAAGGTGAATATGATGAAGGGAAGAAGGGCATGGTGACATAAGATGTGGTTACTAAGATAGTGAGTGTGAAGCGGATGTTGGTAACTCGCACCGACCCTGAATATTGGCGTACCTAAAGCTTGCAATGACACAGACGCGACTGACCTTATAACACTGCATCCACAAGCATATAATCTACAAGGTCATCGCGCCCATAAAGTCCCAAAAAACGGGTGGTAGGGTAGGTCAGTAGGCTAGGACGTCGTCCTAACAATGTGGGTGTCGAGAATTCGAGCTTCTCACCAGGCATGACAACTTTCTGCCAATCAATTTTTAGTCAGTTTACTGACCTTTCCCGTCTAGCGACAAAGTAAGTAGCACGCGCATCCGTCCTGATGCAATCCGCTGTTGGATAGGCATGATGCGACTGCATGCAGAGGTGGGGATTAAGAATCTTTACGGCTTTGGTAGGATTCTAGTCTAAAATCTGTTGATCCGTAGTCAGGCACCCTATCCATTAAGCCGCGGATTCAAAAAGTACATTTTCGCATTTCTCCTCTTCTTCCTCCACATCATCATTTGCTGCGTCAATTAAGCAGCACACCTCCTCCCCATGTCAATCCACACTTTGCAGCGGTAATGCAATAATCCCGATGTTTCCGTAAGTCGAACTGCTACTAATTCCAATGACACCTGCAGTAGTGGTAGTGGCTGTGTTTGCTGTAGATGCCCTCCGAAGCAGAAGTGCCAGCCGGAGACGACGAGCAATGAGGAGGGATGGCAGTCATCACATCTGCCTTGGTGGCAACAGCGGCGATAATACCAGTATATGGTGTTTAGCATTGGGAACTTTATAACTTAAAACTCGCGTTCAACTCTCGAGGGGACGTCAAGAGGTCGGTCGTTTAGACCGCACACATAGTTGTGGGGTGGATAGACTAGGTCGGATGCGTAACAACTCCTTTCGATACTTTGTTTAGTAGCTTACACTACCATCGCAGCTTAGGATTACATATAGCAGCCGTTGCTAACATGGAATAAAGTACGCTGATTTGTGCGATGAATAACTAAATTTCTTACTTTCTCTAATTGTGATGAAAGCGTAATCAAGTACGCTGAACCAGAGTATGCCGAAAGCAGTGCCCATCCTAAAAACCCATCATCACGAGGAATTTTCGCGCAATAAAGATAAACAATGCCAGCTATCTGGTCGTATGTGCAACTGGCAAGCCTCAGAATTCAGCCTGTCATCGACTTTTTAGAATCCTAATTATTATCTAAACCCTACGCCCTAATACCGAACACTCAATTTCGCTGGTCGCTTAAATTAGGTTTGGTAGCATACAAAAAGCAGCAATTTTGCGCCTTATGCTTAGAAAACACTGAAGTCAAAAAGATGCGCACCCACTACTTAGGTTCAGTAACATATGCAAACGTCTACGATCGAACTTGAGTGGAATTTAGCCCTATTCAAGGTTAGAGAGCATTGATAGCTAGAAGGCCATCGCAAGAGGGACCCTCTGAGTATCAATACGGCACTAATAAGGTAAAAAAATATTGTATCAATTTATTCAAATGTTGTGCATAAGAAATTTTAAGTAAAGCAACCCTCGATGACAGTTGCGATCACTAGGAGCGTCAGAATATCAGAATATCAATTCCTCGAAGGAGAAAAAATCTTCAGTGCCAGCACGAGGCAAGCTATAAAGGCAAATGTCAATCGCAAATCAAACTCTGCTTTGAAGCATTGCATTCCATCAAGCATGTTTATTAATGGAACGATTGAAAATATCGGGAAAATCAACAAAAGAAACAAAACAAATGGTTTAATCACGAAAGTGACGCAATGAATTACACAGAATATGAGTTGCAATTTGTTACGTGATACTGATCAGGCGGTAGAATTCGGGGTGAGAGTGGTGTGCAATATGGTTGGAAAGACCGAGTGGAGGTGTGTAGGAGTGGCGGAACCGGTATTGGGGGGAATCGAACTGACGCGATAGTGAGTAGTGAACTCGAGAGGGAGGGACTAGACCAAAATGCAGTGGTTGGAAGTTGCCAACGGATAGATCTATGTACGGAACTGATGTGGCCTAATGAACAGGGCGTCTGCCTTCTAAGCAGAAGGTTGCGAGTTCGAGTCCCGCCACCAGTGCTTTGTTAACGACCACTAATCCACCCATCGTATTGTCAGTGACGTCGGTGAGAATCCAGTAATAAGTGACGCGATTGCATCCAACTCGACACCCATCGCCCTCCATGCCTTCTCATTCCATAAGCAGCCAAAACTTCTGTTGCCGCTTAACTAACTCCTCTGGCTTTAGGCTGTATGCGTGTTCGAATGAATGTAAGTCTGAATGCATGTCAAATGACAGAAGGCATGAAACTGGCCATGCGTGACATTGCCTTTTCGCTCTCATAATGGTGTCTACAGAGATGTGACCTCAAATAGGATGATTATGGTTCGCCAGCGTTAGCAGCTAACCATGGAGGCACCTAGATTGCAATCTCCTATTGTTCCATTGATCGATCGCTCTTTTGTACTCTATCTGTTCGCTCAGTGAATTAGAGGTCGGTGCTCATTACAAAGCATTTACGCAGGATGGATTAGGGTGGATTTGATATAAGCTGGGTGCATGTTAGCAGCTCCTCGGAGATTTCGATTGCAAGTGCAGACACGATAACAACGCATTTGCAGGTGAAATGCGAGGTCGAGAACGATAGTGGCCATAGATCAGCGACCCAATTTGACTTATTTCTCCACAAGTCAATAATGACCTTAATAATTATTATCTAGTGGGCGTCTGAGACCGCGAGTTGGATTGCAAATCTTCCCTGCGGAAGTGCAAGGGATCTATCAGATGGATGATGCAGCCATAATCGTACTGCCTCTACCTATTCTCTACAAATCCGATTCAAATGATAATATATTTCACACCTCCTTTAGTACAGCAGCATCCACTTGTGCAGGCAGGCTACATATACATTGAATGCTTGCTTGTTTGTTTGTATATAATGCAAGAGAGTCGATAAAACAATGTAAAGGCGACATTGTAAAATAGATTAAGTGCTCGAGCTCATTAGGTGGCGAGTTAGTCTGAGTGAAACTGGTGAAATTATTTGTCCCGCAGGTAGGCTTGGGACTTAAAAAGGCAGCGGAACTCTAGCATAGATGGATCAGTATGGGTGAGATGGAAGTTGAATGCACTGACGTGCGGCGTGGCATAAGAGATGAGGGATGACGGAAAAGTTAAGGTTGAATGGCAGATGTAATCCAGAATAATGGGTGAATGTGCTTTGGGCGCGAATGATGAGACGGTGGGATGTGAGACGCAAGTCGAAGCGGGCCTTGCATGGAGTGCATTACGCTGAAGCTCTTTCAGTTTGTGATTTACACTTCCGTATCTGATTCCTTTCACTCCCAATCTTGGCTCAAAATGTGCGAATTAGAGAGGATTCGGAAATGACCAGCAGTAAGGTAGACTCATGTATGAGTCGAGATCTGCCTGAAGTCTCCCTTTTGGGGATCTATGCCAAGTTATGGGATGCATATGCTTTCCCGCTCACAGGATTTACCGAATAACTAGCGTGAATACAACTCGACTATTATGTATAGAGCGCTTTGATTGAAAATCACAATACCTAGATCGCCTACTCGTAATTTTTATTCAGCTTTATTAAAATCATCTGACTGTGCCATGCTCATGCGACTTTCGTGACTTCTGTTCACCGTTGCAGGGCCTTGGTGACGTCTTGGCTTGGGCTAGGTGGAATTCCTCTAAACTGCTTGCGCCATAGCCATTAAACTAAACATTACTACTCCTCTCCACCCCATTCGGAAGCATGAGCCCTGTCTTCACCAAATGCTGGTAGCTGCATCTCTCTATGATTCCAAACCGGAGCTTTAGTAGAGTCATATAAATCATTAGTCTGCACTGCTAAACTAGCTTTGGCATCGCTTCGGTAACATCAGCGTTGCACATTCAGTTTAACAATGCGTCTTGGCTTAAGTCGCACATGCACTTACAAATATAGCCCACACAGCTGCATTTGCAAAATATCAGTGTGAATGCATTCATTTTACTTCAAGTAGTGCCATCAAAGCCATCAGTGCCATAGAATTTGCTACTGCTACTAAAGCCACTGCTGACTCAACCGTCATTACTTAACACAACAATACAGTCACAAGCTGCGTGATTGAATCCAGTGCGGACCAATGCGATGCAGGGTGTTGAGAAATGGGTTGATTGTACGAAATCACGCAAATGAGTAGGGAGGAATGTGGGTGAACGGAGAGGAAAATAGGAAGAAATGATAGTAGATAAGTATAATTGAGGCAAAGTGGACCAGCAGTCTCAAGCCTTCCACCACTGTCATCTAAGCATGTGCTAATACAAACCGGCGCAGCACAGCCTCGTCGGTGGAACAAAGTCAGAGATTTCTGCGTGATGTATTAATTATAATTCGCTTTTAATGATTTCAGCTCATCTCGGACCCTCCCAATTCCGTCTCTCCTCCCATTGTACCCTCCAGAACAAAGATGCGCACTTTGGAGATTTAAACTGTAGACGACTATCTACGTATCATATTGTATGTGTTCACCCATTGACATTATGGAATGAGCCTCCACTCTCTAGCTGCCATTGGAAGTTTGTTGCAAGTGTGCGTTCCTGTATAGTACAGCGCATAAGCATTTGCCTGTCCCATTATTCAGGCTTGTAATTTGCAATTTAGAGTGGCGGATCAAATAGAACAACACAGAAATCGTATCAAACACATGCGTTCCTCACTGTCGAATCAATCCACATGTCGTTATGCGTTAGTGCGAGCAGTTTTAATTTGCGTGCCCGGTTGTGCCATCTTTCTCTCTATCATTTGATACCCGATCTCATCATAAGTCGGGTTAAAACTTGCTGCTTATTTAAATGGTCAATTGATTAACATTTCTGCTTTGTCACTATTTTATTTTCAATTAATTTAGTACCATCCATTTGTTGTCAATTTTACGCATCTGGTGCAACATCTGATGAGAGTGGGCAAAAAACTGTAACGCGCCGAATAGAGTTTTCAAAGATTTAGCATTAAATTTTGAAACTCATATCAAACCGTAAAATCATTTTTTTTGGATTTCTATGCATTAGGTTAACACTCTGAGCTTTGGGATTTTTCAGTGCTTAAACACCAGCGATTTGGCCAAATAGTAGCAACATAATATGGCAATCTTTGCAAATCAAACTTGCTGAAAACTAAATTGGAGATTTTGTTTCATACTGTAAGTTGGTATTTACTAGAACTCAATATAAAAGATGGCAGGCTTGGGCTGTATTTGCATGTGTTGTCTGTTAGCGTTTGCGGATCCGTGGCCGGCAGAGGTGAGTGTATATTTGTTATTAGTGGTTATTGATTGAGGCCTCGTTTCCTTCCCGTCTTGTGGGTACTAGGTAGCATATCTGTCGCTGTGTTCCTAGCTGAATGTTGTAGACTGGACTAAGTAGCAACGCATTTACTTTTGTGTGCAAATAAATATTATGGTGTATACTTCCGATTAAGTAGTGAATTTAGCACAGTAGGTAGTCGATTTCGTTAGTTTGGCAATTTATATGGCGTTTTGAGAACTAAGGCGTGCGATCAATTACCTTTTCTGCTACCTTAATATACCAATTTAATCCAAATGATCACTTGTGCCGCTATTCTATTTATTTGTTCATCGAACATAAGTCGCAACTGTGGTGATGTTGGGCATTCCCGTCGAGTATTGCTGGATTCACGAAATGATCTAAATGCCACGAGGTATGGTGGAGGTGGCCGACTTTCTAGACTAAGATAATATGCTCACAAACAGGGAACTTTTAGTGCCATTACGAAGTTCAAAGCATGAATATACCATTCCAGGTTACCTTGATCAAGATGTTGCGTTGAACAAGGGAAGTAGGTCAATAATTTTTCATGGATGAATGTTTGGAGTAGATGGAGTAAATGTTTAACACCTTGGTACAAGGTGCTAGGGATTGTTGCAGTTCTCTGATGTTGTTTAATTTTAGGCATCAGGCACATATGCTTTGGATTTGCTTCCATTGCTCTTCAGCAGATTGAGCAAGTTGCCTGTTTAAGGAAGGCAAACATCCACGCTCATGTCACTATATTATAATATGCACCGACTTCTTTTATTAGAATAAGATTGTCATATTTAATTGGTGTTGCATGGCTTTGGATGACTGTGGGGGTATAAGAACTGCAATGTCGATCCTGATCCAATCTTAGTGGGACAGAAATCCCGCCTTAGAGAAAAGGCTTTGATTGTTCTGTATCAAATGGGTTATTGGTCCTCGTTGACAACGTTAAATAGAATTCATGCCATTCATCGTATCAAAGTGCGTAAGTAAAAAGGTGAGTCCTTACTTAATCTGCAGCTGCATCAGCTTTGCGAGAATTCTTATTGGTGCCGTTCACAATTTACTCTACATCATCTGTCTTGCATTTCCGCGGTGTGCATTAAGGACTTTGCGCAGTGGTGATCGTTTACAACCAAACTTGTAAGAGCTTAGTAGATATAGGAAACCAGAGGAATGAGAACCCGATAAATGTTGTTTTGCTTAGTTTTGGATTAAACATGTTAAAGTGGGGGTGAATAAAGGGGGGGGCCAAAATGAAACAAATGTCTAGTTGGTTCGTTTATACTGGACGAGCTGGTCTTGTCTCCGCCACGCCAATTGTCGACCCCACTTGTTGGTGACTCTTACCAGGCAATGAATCGAATTCATTTTACGGCCGATGATGAGGCCGAACATGATTTCGTTGGCCTGAGTGGACCCAGATATTCACTTACGTCATTTATTCAAACCTTTGCTTGGCAGTTGCTGAAGTGGATGCATGCACCCAATTTGCATCATTTGTGTTTTATCGGCTTTGCTTAAAGTGGAAGAGTCAACTACTCGCGAAAAAACTAGCGCCATTATCATTTCTCTACAAACAGGCTCGACGCAGCGTAGCCATACGTTGCGTTCCAGCCAGTCAGAGGAGTTGGATGGCGTGGTGTGAGGTTGGTGGGACTTTAAGAATGACTAATTAACCGGTCGTATGCTTAGAGCCGCAAGACCGCCGATTATGTAGCACAAGAAGCTCTGTGAACCATGATTATATGTGTGGTAACGGATCGGAAGATGGATCCAAGTTACTCGATTTTGTGACCAATAAGTAGTTGCATGCGTTTATGGATTTACCAAGTGCAGCTTGTCTGTGCACAGATCACTTCGCACTAATGTATTTTCATTACCAGTGCATTTTGCAATCTCTATCATGTGCACCATTCAACTTCTAGTCTACTAAAGGGTCGAATGAGCCATGTCATCGAAGTTTGGTGGCAGCGAATGTACATGGCTGCTCCATTAACTTTATGTGGTGTCGATGTGAATGAACTAAGCGCAATTACATGATGCTTGCATGCCAAGCTGCATTCTACGAATGTCACTTTGGAACATTAAGGCATTCCTGAAGATGATTGAAGGCGCAGTACTTGGGAGGACAAATAAGTAAGGCGCGTAGAAAGGATTGGATTCATTAGCTTGACATGGAGACCACCCCACTTGATGAAGTTTAAAGGCCTATACACATGGATGGATGGATAGCCAAGAACCAGAAAAATTTGCCTTGTGTTTGGACGGAAGAATATTCTAGGCGGGAGTGAGCATGGTTTAAAAAGGTGTGGGACGAAAAATGAATAAAGTCAGAGACCTCTTGGGTATGCTGCAGTTAGTAGTTATTTTAATGACATTGGAAAAACATGTTTCGTTTCAAGCGTAGATAAGCGGATGGAAGGGGGTTTGAGGAGCACCGTCTTTTAGAATGTGCTGATGACACACTTAGGCGTGAGAGATGGATAAGAAGGTTGTGTCCGGGTGCATTTTGCAAATTAAGGTAATACTTTTGGTAGCGTCTATGATTGTGCTTTCGATAGACATTCTCATTTCCTTTAAAGTGGATTTCCTTAAATTTACCATAATACTTGGCTGCAAGCATAAGTGAATGTAGGAGCTCAGATACATGTGGAGAAAAGAAAAAAAGATATTTTGACAACGAACTTTCCTCCATCCTTTTACTTCCCTTTTGCGAAAATCTCGACTTTGTTTTGCACTCAGCCATTCATTTGTCTCTATAGCTGAGCAATAATGATGCATCCGCTCCACTGGAGAGGCGCAATCACTGCCATTTTACTCCATGGTGCAAGACAACAATTGACTTTGGCATGTTAATGTCCTTAATCAATCAATGTTTCGCACAACTCTCACTGTTTCTGACTGCCTAATGGACGTCCTTGCAAAAGAAAGAAGCACCAGAGGCAAAAAGCCATGGACAAGCATTAACAAGGGGGCAATGCGTTTAAATGAAAGCGTATTAAAATTGATGGTCCCTCTCATTCGATTTTACCTGCTTTGCGTGCAAAACAATGCACGAAACTCGGCCAAGGTAAAAAACGCAAGCATAAATGATGTCTGTTCCCTCATAACCACCTAAAATAGCAAAGTCGGAGAGTGTCTAATGCATTACTGTTTGATTGTAGTGGCTTCAAATCTGTGACATTTTTAATTAAAGTATTTTAATAGTGTCGTTACTTCTATTCATAATATGGAGAAAACGAAGAGTGCATTTTTGTAGGTAAGAATTTTGTGCATTTGCAATGATTGCTCTTTCTCCAATACTTACACCATTGCGATTTGAAACTGAACAGCTTCATGCTTTTGTTAATGTCGAAAAACACAAATAGACTGATTTCATCTAACCTATACACTGCATGACGCATTTCCAAGTCAATTTGTATTCCTGGAAGCGTCCTGGCAGTTTAGAGCAATTTGACCAAGCGTCCGTTTGAATCGGTCGACTTCGACTTACATATTGACATGCAAAGTTATATTAGCCGCATCAAAAGACCGATCATTCACTGCAATTGCAATAATGGTTGCTTGCAAACAGCGTTGCATTAATTCTTGTTGGCTTTCCAAGTGGATGTCACTGTTGAAAGGGATAGTTGCGTCAACCCTATCACTAAGATAGCGAATCCCTCAATCATCTCCCATGCATCAGCGCGGATTCCTTCAAAACGAGTAGACTGACCGCGAACTCGACACGTTACTCCCCAGACTTTGGAAGGTAATTCACTTAGTGTTCGGCGTCTTCTTTCTCTGCAGGTGAGAGCTGCCCAGAAGATTAATGTGCATGCAGAGGAGGCACAATATTCATCACCCCTTCTTTCATTAAGGTGATATTGCAGCCAAATAAGCCATGTTGAGTGATCCTCACTTGCAGCTTTAAGGCAGGTTAGAACTAAACACCCTTCATTGCAAAGAGGAGGTCAACTTCCCCACATCACATCGTCACTTCTACTCCCTTATTTCTTCCTAACGGTCCATGACGGGGTTAGGCCGGTCTACTCCCGACGCTTAAAGTACCATCGTCAGTTCCAAGTTCATTTTAAATCGACGCACATAGGCGCCTTTTTTTTAACTGCATCTTTGCAATTACCAGGACAGTGTTGAAATGTCATTTGACACGTCGCCTTGTCGGGTCCGCTATCAAGTAATAAGCCTTTTTAGGCAAGTGGGGACAATTGCATATTTTTAAGGTCATAGGATGCTAATGATGAGCCATAGCACAGCTGAAGACTATGCGATTTGACATGGCAGATACAAAACATGCTGCTAGTTTGGGAATCGCGCACTTGAGTGCACTGTAAGCCTGACCATAGCAAAGCCCTAATAAGTTAAATTTGTTGAGAATTTTCTAGGGTAATCTCTTCTGCACTTTAATCAAAGCATTATCATCGAACGAAACGAGGTCAACATCTGAAACCTTTCAATGCCTGGTTGCGCTGCTTGAACATCCTCTACCATGATCTTTCTACTCGTCTCAATTTAGCTTAGGTATGTGGCGAGGAGTGTGCCTTGAAAGGGCATAATGGCAAACTTTGGTCACAGTGCGGCGCATGCGTGGCGCATCATGGTATTGCAATAAATCCTGCATCAAAACGCCAGATCGATTCACGATTTGCTTCATTTGCCCACCTTTATGTCCGTTGGCACAAAGAAGTGACAAAGTATCCTTGAGGATCTAGCAAGTTAAAGATTGAGCACTTTTTGCTGATGTACTAAGACGGCGCAGCTAGCAATATGAATATGCCAATTTTCGCAGCAAATTTCGTTTCCAATCCGTTTTTTACTAACTACTATTAATGTAAAGGTCATCTTTATCATCACAATGAGTTTAAAACACTTATGTGGCTATTTTGGAAGCAACCCATTATTCACCTCTTTTATACCTTACCAGATCTAGGAGTTAAAAGAAGATGTACGAAGATGTATATGCACAGCAAGAAACCAAAAGTTTTGCCTCAAAACCGTTTGCCCTTTTCTTTAGGAATGAGTTCACCCAAGTGCAATCGAAAGAGGGACGAAAATCACCTTGATTGAATAAATAAAATGTCCTTTGGATCAAGCTCTATGTCCAACTCTGTCGTTGAGTGCGATGAGCCATATACTTTCCATTCCTTCAAAACTACGAAAACAAATATCGACACAAAAATTAGCAAGCCTTTATGACGAAACTGAATCAAGTCATGACATGATCTAAAATTTTAGAAAAAAAAGAGGCAGATTAAAGAATGGGGTAATTCGTAAGTGTGAGCATACAAATGGGTCTTGAACATCACTCCTGTTTGCTCAGATCGCTATGACACGATGAAACCGTTAAAGAAAGGACTGAGCGACTGATTAGTTGGCAGTATAGTTCAGCTCAGCATTTACGTCAATACACAGGCTGCTACTTTCAACTTGGTCAGTTGAAGATCGCACTTCCGTTCTAAATAAGTCGTATCTGCTACTTTGTCTCCTTTTTTACAAATTTACGCCTGGATTAAAATAGATGACCACCCAAAAATTCGGATCAGGGCGCAAATTATTTAAAGGCCTATCAGGGGTTAACGGTGACAGAGGATGCTCATTTTGCATCAGCATTAAGAGTGGCTCCCAAGTTGCCACCACAACAACTGGAAATTCAGCCGGAAAGAGGAATAATTTTGCTAAAGACAGTAATGATGATGGTGGCGATGAAAATATAACCGAAATTCCTCTTTATGTGAGTGTTCTGCCTCCAACATCATCAATAAACTTCTCCCATCTTGCAGTTCCTATTGTACTACCAGCACCAATCTGCACGGCTAGAAACCAAAAAGTGCAACCAACAATGCACGAGCAGTCACCCACCAACACGCGAATCGGGACATTAAAGGCGTACGGTTCCTACGCCATGTAAAATTAACAAAGGTCTCCTCGACTCCTACTCTATAGGGGAGAAAATCTGAGCAAATCCTAGAGTAGGAGAGGCTGTCAAATTTCCAATGTAGCGCCTTTGATGACGTCAAATGCTATTCGCGATCTCACCGTACGTGTATGCAAATGCGGGCACATTGCAGCCAACTTGAACATGAAAATGCTAACGGCTGACAGCATTCGAATCGCGGCAAACTTTATCCAGCGGCATCCCTCACAGACACTGCAAAACGATTTTATACGACTTGCTTAAATTAGTTTGAAGCTAGGAGATTCGAGTTAACTATAAAGTGAGGCGTGCCGTAAATTTTTAACACGACTTCATTAACTATCTATTCCTTGCGATTGTTCTTACGACGGGAACATTATCTTGCGCCATATTTGTTGCATCTGATAGGATAAATCAACAGTCTTTTTACAAGGAAGACTTAAAGGATTTTCGGGTGGGGATATCGGCTTGTATTTTGGATAAGTTCTTTTTTGCAGTAGAGAGTGGTTCGGAACTCCAATTTTGTCTGATTAAAGGCACATGCAAGTGTCTCAGTGTGCATTTTAACATTTCCTTCATGCCCTTAATCAGATGCAGCACATGTCCTGAGGCATGGTTGATTGCCACTTCCAAGTTTGATAAAGAGAAATCGGAGTCGACCCTCATTATTCATCCCATGAGCATCGTGGATGGTAAAGCACCGATTGGTGCATAGACCCTAGGCGGGAAAGCACATCTTTGACTTAGATCTCAACCTTCTGGCGAAACGCGAGTTGCTCGTCCTATTCTTAACCTCCTTTTAGTTTGCCCTTTGTTCACTTGTTCCAACACACTTTGTTTTTCAAATATCGGTTATAGTGTGGCTAAGCTGGGCCATACGTAACCGAATGGCGCGATTGCGTGCTCCTCAGTTAAAGTATGCCCCTTCTCTTATAGGCTGCGAAACCTTTTGCTAACTGAATCCCTAATATACCCGCAAATGGATTTTCGTATTTAGCACAGTCTTTTGCCGCACTTAAATGCGTCTGAAATTTACTATTTCATTCTTTTCTTGCCCTTTAGGGCAGACAAATCCTATGTAAATTCATCTAAAGCAAATAGATTTAATTACATTTCAACTTCACCACTATCTATAAAATACCTTTGCATACAAGTGTCCTGATCAGAAGCGGATGCAAGGTGACAATAACTGACTGTATCGTCAAATGTTAGTCAGGAAAGGCAACCGCAAATTGCGGGAGTGACATCCCTAAAGCGCTTTTGTGTGTTTGTGCCGAGTAGTGAATATAGCGTATTTTAGCTCGTTCAGACTTTCGGCCACTAAAACGACATTTGAGAAATATTTTCTGGGTAGCCACAAACAGATTTATGTTAGATTGAATTTAGGTTTCTCTATTATCAGCTTAATTATGGCAGGATATAACTTCTTATTCCCTGTAACATGCTGTTCAGTTGCAGAACTGTACATTTAGACCTTTTAGAAAATTTTGTTCTGGTAGGGCTGCTGCCATGGTAGACATGCCAGTAGTTAGTAAATAGCAGTCAGCAGTGGTTGTCCTGTGAGTCTTTCTTCAACTTGCAGTTCAAAACGAAAGAAATGCGGCCAATCCCTTGTACAATGCAGTCGATAAAGCCGCAATCAACAATTACATTAATCTTCAAAAGCGATCACTCGTTTCGAAATAACACTACTGTGTGCTCAAATTTTGGACCGTAAAACATGAAAGTTGCCAAAATTTGTAATCGATAGCAAGCGATTTTGAAATACCCCTCTCAGAATAAATCGTCTCCTGGAGGCTGCATGCAATCAAACAACATGGCAACATTTCATTCACTCTTCGATGACTTGACTGACGAATGAACCAAACTTTATAGGAAAATGGCATCAGAAGAACGGTTTCCATCGGACCATGTAGTTACCCATTAGCAGTGAACAGGCATTGGCGTGGATGTCATTGCTGCATTAAGTTTTAACTATGCATGAGGGGCCTTGAGTTTTCATTCTAGTTCATCGCATTTGTAATGGATAGACAATGATAAATCAGGTGATCATGGCGATTGCGTGACTTTGTAGCAATGTTTAGACGCCCCTCTGACGCCAATTATTTAAAATCCGCACCTTGGTCCACGCTGGCTTACTCTGATAACGACAGGCGCCAGAATACTTTACATGAGTTGTTCTTCTGCTTTGTTTTTCTGTTTGTGCATATATTCAGCTTTCATTGAATTTGATTCAGCCTGTCGTCATGTTACTAGCGATCGCATGTATTGCCAACAATTTAGGCACAAATTTGATTACAACTTAAAATTACTGATTTACCGCCCAAAATGGCTTAAAAATGAATGACTACCTTGACATCCCAAATCTGGTTAATTTTTGCTCTGCTAATCCAGGATGAGGGTGGATTCTATCCACCAGTTACTTTACTCACAACCTTTCGACTTCCATCCGAAATGCTTCCAAAGCTTTTCGATGCAGTGGTTAGCAATTCGATTCCTATGGACGCTTACAATTCATGATTAAGTCAAACCGATTATAAGGAATTATATATTTCGGTTATTTTTACAGCTCCATCCCCCATGCGAAGTAACATGAGGAACATATGTAACAATTTAAAGTAACGAAGGTTTTATTTGTCAATAGGTCTTCAGCGAATAAGAGGTCATTTTACTCGCAGCCTACTTGTCTGAGGGTGTATTGTTGTACTAAAGAATGTGTGAATTATATTATCAGTCAAATATGACACTTAAAGAAATGTTGCAGGCGGTACAATTATGAATGCACAATTCATTTGGGTGGATTCATTGCACTTCCATATGGAAGTGCAACAAGCCATCTCATAATCTCTCGTACCCTGTCAGGTATTAATCATTGCAGCCATTTCCAATACCTTTGCATATCTAAGTCCGTTTCAAAGGGCATCCTTCGTTTTACTAGATGCGAAGTTTCAACTTTATTTCAGTATGTCCCACTTCATGTCGCTCAATCGTTTGTATATTCGGGTGCACACAACAATTACACAATTACCGCATGAGCTCACATGTCTCGGACGTGGTTACTGTGCCTCATCTACGAGTAAGTTAATTTTACTTCACACACTTCCCGCTGGGATTGCTTTAGGCTTGGTTACTTCACCCCATCCGGAGTATCGATCCTAGAATGCAGAGATAAACCCCCATAAATGCTAAAATTCGATGCGCTATGTAAGTTTTGGACCGTGTGCTATGTTGTTTGGATGGACCATGGTTGAGTGAGGGATTCGTGGAAGAGAAAGAATATGCAATCTCAGCTGTCAGGGTTATAAGGCTGGTGTTTCTATTTTAACCCCAGTCTTCAGGCCTTTGTATTGAGTGCAATAATCACGTATGAATGAAAAATGGTTATTAAGGCTGTGCTCATTCATACTACGCTTTATTTACCAATTGCTGAAGTCATTCTTTTTACCAATGGATTCGTAATCACCGCCTATTAGTTAAAATGTGTATTCAGACAGGCAATGTAGCAGTGTTGCGCCTTTCTAAAACTGTTCAGAATAAGAATGCTTTAGAACCAACAAATGCACGGCTTAGACCTTATGTTAATTGAAAGTTCTAAATGTCAGCTTCCTCATGCACTTAATTTTTGCAGAGAAGCAAAATGGCATTCAATAAGCTACCCACACATTTGCTAGAGCGGACAGCTGCAAAGGAAACATGACATAGTAGAGCCGGGACGATGAGGTAGGCACAACTCACCTGGTTCAAAGCTGCTCTAATCTCCGAGCCGCGGACACAGCAAAACATGTTTCTCCCAGTGCTTCCTTGTCCACCAATGCATTACGCAACTCCACTGATCACGCCCTAACTATCGGGAAGCATAGCATCTGGCCGAAGTAGAGAGGTTGACAATAGGGGTGAATAAAGTAAGCAAAAGAAGCCAAGTGAGGGGGTATGAGAAGTGAATATAAAGGGTGAGTACGAAGGTGAAGGAGTAGGAGGGAGTTGGCAGTTAGAAAGTGAAGGGGAATTGGGGATAGATGATCGGTGGCGGTGAGGCATGTCGGTAGGTTGGAGCATCGACCTGATTAAGTGGATGCCGAGGAATCTAGCCTCTTATCAGGCATGATGACATTTTATCTCCCAATTTTAGTCAGATTTACTGCTTCTCCCCTAGCGTTAAAGTAGGCAGCTCGTTCATCCTTTTTGCTGCAATTTGTTATTAGACGGACATGGTGATACCACAAGCAGCGGGAAGACAAAGGATTATACGGCTCCGGCGGGACTCCAACATGCAGTTTTCTGATCTGCAGTCAGATGTCCTATCCAGTAGACCACGTAGTCAGCCGTCATTTCATAAGCGGTTCTTTCTCATCACACCCAATGCATTTTGACAAAGATGTATAAACCGTTTCCTTCCTCTTGTCTATGGCTTTTGTGCTAACTCATAAAACCGCGATTCGTGATTAGTAAATAACTGCGACATGACTGAACTGCCCATCAGATAACAGTGTCACGACCCTAAAATTTGGACTCCTAATAAAGGTGGCATTGGACATAGCTCCACTGGACCCCACCTTTTGCTAACTAAGGATAGACTTTTTGATCACAGTCACGACAAAATCAGTTCAAAGCACCATTTTCAGCATCGTGAGCACAGCTTTCCTTTTATTAAATAGCGCAGTTGGAAGCATTCTAAATTTCATGACAAAGTCTGCCACCTCAGCAGGTAAAGGAGGAACCGCCTTGAATGGCTAGTTTCTTGTCGTTGAAAGGAAGGCAATAGCTTTCATTTGATTTATCAGAGGATGTCGTCGTCTTGAGGAGGGCTGTTAATCTATTTTATGCTGTCTGTGGAACACTATGTGAACACTGGCACTTTTACTGAATGACAGAAAATTGCATAATAGGATAAAAACGCATGAAGCGAACAATCAGACTTGACAGAACAAGATTTTTTAGCGTCTACTTGACCCATGTTTACCTTCTCAACAATAGTATGTGCAATTATAGAGAAATCGCTAGAGACAGCTGGATAGGGGCTTGAGAAGACCGAATCTAATCTCTAAAAATACAGGGGAAACCTTTACAGGTTGTTCATGTTAGTTTTTCAAGCGCATAAGCTAACAAGTGAAGCAATTTGAGCGTAAAAAGCTCAACCAGGCCTCAATTTTATGCAAGGAAAGCACAGTTGAAAGTCGCTGAAAAAGTCTCATAATACCCCAATTCCAGTCTATTTCATTTGGTCAAATTTTAGAGCAACGATATGATGACCATGCTACTGCATTCACGCTGATGAAGCTAGAAAAGGCTAGCAAGTGCTGATGGACGAAATTGCTCCCTTAAATACTTTGAATGCTGGATAGTAATCGTACGAAGAAGTGGGATCCATCGGCAGGTCCTAATAAATTCGGTTGGTTTGAACTTGCTAACCAATATGGCGACATATTAGCCTCGTCCAACTAAGTGTATGGATACTTTCGCTGAGTTGATTTCATCGGAATTCTTTGGCTGGTTTTAACTCTCCTTTGTAGTGGTGATGACATTTTTTAGACGGTAGCTTGATTGCTTTATTCAGACGTGGGCAAACAAGTGAACGCGAATCTCTTTGCAGGATAGTTTTCATCGGTTTTTGATGTGAGAAAGGCAAACTCCAGTTATTGCTCTAAGTTCAATGAACTGCGAATAAACTATGGCTTCATCTATTCACTTCATTAGTTCTGGGAGTATGAATACCAAGGACGGGAAGACTAATCCCGTGCCATTTGCAATTGGGTCTGCTGCATGTATGACAGGCACAGGCCAGTGAATGTGGACTAACTCATTCAGACAATTTCATCAACTGCCTTTACTGCCTCAATTATTCGCGTACCGAAGTACATGTGCTCTGTTTGCCCACCGTAACCATTCGCATCTGCAAAATGAGGATAGTCTCAAAAAGGCATAACTCGCTATACTGTGCTTAAGCCACGGCGAATTCTGACTTAGCTGGCTTCGTTAAATCAACCTATGTAATCAGCATTTTGAGGCCACCAAAATGCTGTCTCGGCTGCATTTTTACCACGTTGTCCACTTATGTGTTGGATGCTTGGTTGATGGAACAACTAAATGTAGATGCGTTACATAGCACAAATGGAGTGTAATGGACATTTTGGAATCATCACAGTTTGCACATGCCTCGCAGTTCGTGAGCGTAGGGCTCTTATATTTTGCTAAAGCACTAGTGACCAATTCTTAAGCCGTTTGAGGAGATAGGCTGTTTTGTCGGGCAGTTTATCAAGCAAGACAGTATTTGCGAATCCGCTCGAGTTCTAAAATACGATGAAAGGCCTTGAGCGGCGAAGAGTAAAGTAGCTGAAAGGTTGCAAAGACAATCGCTTGTGTATTTGTCAGACCTATTCAAAGGAAGGTAGACGCATGAAATTTGGACAGGGAGTGGTACGGCATGTCTAAATATGGTGATAGTAGAAGGTGGATGGAAGAATTCGTGAAATTAAATGCACTAATATCATCGTATTTGTTTGAAATGAAGATAAAGGAGAGGTGAAATTATGCGACAGTGCGTTATCGACTCTAGGATAAAAGAAAGAGAGATAGCGACCAAACGGGAGATATATTTGTCGAAAAAACTATTTATTATTCGCCCTCAGCCTAGTATTCTACCTTGCCATAGCTGCCACTCTTGATTAAGGCCTTCTCACTGCAATGGCAGTTTACTGAGCTGGAAGGGGTAGTTCTATGGTGTGTCGACACGGCATTCATTTGACTCGGCCATACATTCAGAGAAACCGTCAATACTGCTGAGCTACGTTTCTGCAAGATTATTATCTTTTGTGTTTAGTCAATGAAAGGCCAAAAATAAGTACATCGTATTTTGCATGGGCTCTTCTTATCCATGGATAGGGTTGTGGCCCCAAAAGATTAAAAAGAGAGGAGAGACAATGAGGAGATGGCAGTGATGTGGAGTTCATCCGCACTCCTCATAGGCGACAGGTGACATGTTAGATAAATCTGGGGCAGAGCGGCCATAAATCCAGACTTCTCTTTTAGGCTGTCAAAGCATTGTTTAGCCAAGCATCTGCCGCTGAAGTTCCTTAGGTAAACTTGCATTGCAAATTGCTTTAATCAAGTTTTCGATACCCAACTTTTTCAGATAGACCAAGGTTTCTACCCAGATAATCAAAAGAGTGACTTTACAAGAGAGAAGACTAGAAATGGTGGGTGCGATGGCTATTTATAAGGATCCCACTGAAAAAAACAGAGTTTGCGAGAATAGTGTAAGCGGAAAGAATGGGATGAACATCAGAAGGTGATGTATTAGAAGTATGCCTCTTGCCATTATCATCGACTTCACCGTTGACACCTGTGGGAGTGAAGCAGCGGCACATGTAGCAAGTGGCGCGGTATTCTGTCTTGTTCTGCCTGATTTCTAAAGAGGATCAATGCGTAATGTAAAGTCAATTGAGAATGGAAGGCTTCACAGGTCAATGGTTTTGCCGATTAAGTGGGTGGAGTTGATCAACTTCTAAAGTCGTGAATCACACCGCACCTCCGCGAGAACAAGTATTACTCCTCATGAGACCATGCTGTTTAATCAAAAACATTTTGAATAGCGTGACGCGGCGCTTACTTTCACTTTCACACGCGTGGTGACTCTGGAGTTTATGGATTTGAGGACACAGTGATATGAGGTCATTCGCGTCTGTCGTTGCAAACATTCATTGCGCCAATGACCAAGGTTGGCTCGTGTGTTACCAGCATCCCCTTGCATTGTGCGACCTTAGGAGCCCTTTCTCGGCCGACATTGTTCGATTAGTTGATAAAATCATGCGTGTTAATGGGCAGTCGTGAGCGGAGGCACCCTCAACCATTACTCTGTTATGCCATTACAAAGTCTGCACAGCTCCGATTGAATTTGATCTCCACGGACCTTCACATGTAGTGGACTCAACATTATACAAAACGCAACAGACCTATAGCGTTCCTATAACCAATGAAGAATATCATCCTGCTAACTCAGATTCGTCAAATCATCCTGGGCTGTATTTTGTGGTAAGCTACAATTGGTAAGGAAGCTTGAGTAAATAAAAGTCAGAGAGTGAACGTAGGGGATGCTGGGTACGCCTCTCAACACGGCTTATGTTCACCAGCTAAACGATAGGCTGGGCACAATGCCTGCACTTTGTTGCATTTAAAGCACAACCGTGTTAACTAACTTTGCGATGTGAAGACCTTGGTATAATTGGATGTTTCAAGTCGAAGTCTGCGATTTTATAGTTAATGTGATTTTAAACAGTGTCTTAGTGCAAGTCCTATAGTTAGCGCATTCACTCCGACAAAATTTAGGTTTATTAAAACAGACAACTTATTTGCTAAATGAGCATAATTGTCCCACGACCCATCTGCTTCCTTTGTTTTGATGACATAAAAGCAGCCCAATGGCTCTGCGATATACTGAGTAAATTTGACAATGCCCAAACAGGTCAGCTGAACGATTTTAAATATGTGTAATGAGATGCTAGAGTGATGTGACAACGTGGCCGATATAAACCAAAATTAAACCGATTTAACTCCTTAGTCCGAGCATTCGCCTACATATATGTATGTGCATTTATTTGCCCAGATATAAATGGAAGTGAAAAGATCACCTTAAAATGGAAAGAAGCCTGCCACTTTTGTTACAAAACATGAGCTCTTGGCCTAAGGTGACGGTCCTAAACATCAAGGGGCGCATCGCGCATTTGTAGAAAACCATTTTGGTAAAGGGCGTATCGAGTTCGGCGAGATCCTGCAACAGAAATTACAGTGCCTACAGTGGCTCCAGAGCAGATGATCAGCAGTCGCGCATTTAGCCATACCTTTGAGCAACAGAAACCCGTGTCAGAATTTGCCATATTTTACTTCCCTCTTCGTAGTCCTCCACATGATGTTAAACTTCTGAATTAGCTTTCCTTAGTGCAGGATGAGAAGCTGCTTGCCACTAAAGACTTGTAAAATACTAGGCATTTTGGAGAGCAAAAATTTTTTGCACGCTACAAAGAATGGCCGTGATTTGAAGGAGCAACAAGCTGCCTCTACTGAGTCACTTGCAATTTAATTTTCATTATAGATGGGATCAGTCTTACTAACAGCTCTTTACCCATTATTCGTTTGCAGTTTACTCATACACACTGCATGTTAAGAGGATGCGATATGCTGGATAGATTTACCTCCTGGTGGCTAAAGGCGGGTTCAAACATAGCACAGATTAAATCGAATGTGATGATTACATGCAGAAAAACCACTAAATATTAAAAAGGGACGGCTATTAAAACAACAAGGAATGGCTAATAGATACTTAATTTAAGGGCGCTACGGATGGGCAAAACAAGAGCACTCACAGCCTGAGTGGAATTTTTTCGAAGGCAAGCGAATCTAATCTTCTCGCCAAAGACGCAATGAATGAGATGCACATCGGGAGTCCTACAGGTCGTAACTCAGTAAGCCACAACTTCATAGCGCTGAATTCTTGATTGTAGCATTTGCGGAATTTTTGTGAAGTTTTTATTTACATCAATCTGCCCAAATCAAAGTTAGCAATCTAAACTTCTCAGGCGTCAACTAGCCCACTAAAGGTGTAGCTTAGCAGTCACGACTACACCGAAAGGGATAAGAGGCAAGGCAATCCAAACTTCATCATCCTAATTGCACTGGGATAAGAACTAAGCGCTCCTAATTAATGTGTTTGAGGCAATTGACTGACAATATTACTGCCTGAAATTTCATAGCATTTAACTGCAAACATTGAAATAGCTGGTTTATTTCAATAATCAAAGTGATATTGAGGATTAAAATTTTGTCCTCGTATTCCTTGTGCCACGTGCCGTAAAATGTTTAAGATGGTAATGCCTTACTTCACTACGATGTGCCTTTACCGAAGTCCTACGGCCGTAAGTGCTTTAAATTGCACTTGAGGTCTGAGTGTAAAATACTATCTCACTCCTTGACATGTGCCAATGTCTTCGTGTAACATGGTAATTGCAGCTTCTTGATCTTTACAGCCTAAAACATTTAGTTTTATCAGTCTTACTTGCTCAAAGAAAGCCTGATAAAGTAGAAGTAACACTTAAATGATAATGGATCATTGGCATAAATGTGTAGGACTTGAACTAAGCCTATGGAAAGGCAAACATCGATTTAAAAACGGGCACTGGCATCACAACTCAGTTTGCCGAACTAGGCCCGATTACAATTATCACTCAGGAAGAATTTACCAGTGCAAGAGCTAAACACCAACAATATGAAACATTTAAGGCTTTTAACTACCAGCGCCACAATTTGACACTGCTCCCCTCCCAATTAAGCGCACAACGCCAATATAAATTGTAAAGCAATTTTCTGTTCCAGCGGCTTCTAGTTAGTCAACAACCTGGTTTAATTGTTTGGCTTCTCCGTCAATTCTATTTATACACTGCATTTCACCTAGCACGTTTCTCGGCTGCTGATTTCATTGCACAATTATTCTCGTGGTCAGCAATTACCCCTAATTCCTCCGTTCACTTCTACATCCAACCTGCCATCTTTCTCTTCTGCATGCTTATTTATAACTATCGAGCACCAATACGCGTCACCCAACGCCATCTTTTGCTTTCTTACCAAAATAAATGATTGAAGTGCCTTCAGGGACAGCACAAGACAAATATGACTGTCACATTCAAAACTAACTGCTGTAACATATCTTAAGGGCTCTCTTACATGGTGAAGAGTTCTCTAATCACCCCTTTCCATCAAGAAACCATGTATCTATTACTTTGAAGGATTTTTCTGTTTCAACCCCACAACTCTTAATTGTAAGACTAAAGATGACGGCAAGGATATGACAGCAAAAAGAATTAGCGCAATTTGTGGAGTGTGCGCTATTTCGACAAGTGCAACACTAGTCTTCACATACCATTTATTCAACGGACAAGCTGACGATAAAGTGGTGACTCACGAGCACCAGAACTGTCCCAAAGCGGCCGGTTAGAAGACTGCGACCTGTGGATTAGACCTATTCTCCCACCCAGTGGACCCTTTTATTCACTCGCCATCTGTGTCTTAACAGAGGCAATTACTCAAGATGATAAAGTGCGAAGCGTCGCTAAAAGAGGTAAAGCGAACTTTACATTTTCAGGCTTTATGCACTTACCACCCAAAATACTACACAAAAATTTTATCACTAGCATATCCGCCGGCTGTGGAATTCAAGAATTGAGAGCTTTTATAATATTATAGGCCATGCTTACATTCGTGATCGTGTTAAGAGCTGCTCTACAAGGAAACGATAACACGCGAAAATTGCCAATTAGGATTTGCAAATTAATATTCGGCATGAACACTTGTTAGTAGCTCAAATATTGAACGCGTAACAAGCAGCTATCAAGTATTTTGGACCATAGATAGTGTTCTGGTAAACCGTATGAAAGACTTCTCGCTAAATCCTAGAAATAAGGCTCTTACGTTTTAAAAGTTGCTTTGTTGTTAACACTAATGTATTGTTAATCTGACAGAATACCATGTCACTCGCAACACGTGCTGCTGCTTGATCTCCACGCATGTCAACGGTGAAGCCAATGACAATGGCAAGAGGCATGCTTCTATTACAACGTCTTTTATGTTCATCTTATTGCTTGGCACTGTTTGCCCATCTTGCAATTTTCGTTTATTCTCAGTGGAATCCTTATAAATATTCACTGTATTCACCATTTCTGACATTCTTGATAATGAAGGCATCTACTCCTAGGGCACTGTTTTGATTATCTAGGTGAAATCCTTGGCATATCAAAAAATGGATGTAGAAAACCTGATTTAAACAATCTGTGATACAAGTATACTTAAGTGATTTCAGCAGCTGACGGTCGGCTGGACAATACATTGACAGTCTATTTGAGAAATTAGGATTTGCGATTGTTCTGCTTCAGATTTATCTAATATATCATTTGCTGTAGCCACGAGAAGTGGATGCAGATGAACTCCATATCACTGCCATCTTCTCATGATCTCTCTATTTTTACACTTTTGGCGCCACAATTTTATCCGTGGATCAAAAGAGCCCATGAAACAAGCATTGCGCTTATTTGCTTGCTCTTCACTGACCAAACACAATGTGAGTAATCTTGCAAGGATGCAGTTTAGCACTGTTGGCGGTTTCTATGAACGGATGACTAGGTGAAGGGAACGCGGTGTAGTCACATCGTCGCACTACCCCTTTCCTCTTATTAATCTACCATTATGGTGCGAATGCTTTAAACAACAGTAACAGCTGCGGTGAGGTCGATTATCAGACTAAAAACGAAAAATAAATCGTATTCTTAAGAAATATGCCGTCCCAATGGTTGCTGTCTTTCTCTTCCTAATCCAAGAGCTTATAACACACTGCCGCACAATTCTACCTCATCACTACTTTCAGTTAAAACAAATACGATGCTCTTTGATCATTAAAATTACGAATCCTTCCCTCTACCTTCTAGTGCTACCACCTTTCGCCATGCTGTGCCACTCCCATGACCGACTTTCGTGCATCTATTTTCCGTCGCATCAGTCTTGCAGATGCATGGACGTTCGTCAATGCAAACCCATTAACTACCTTAACCTTCGTCACTTAAGCCCTTTCATTGCATTTTGGAACTGGAATGGGTGTGCAAATCCAATCTCACAGTATCAAATACCTGACAAAAGAGCCCACCATCTCATAATGCTTAGAAATGGCTCACGAAAACTCAAACGAAATTCAAGAGCTTTACGTCCACGTAATGCAAGGCATGCGTATAGCTGTGACGATTTTGATGTGTTCATTGCACCCCACATATGCTGTGCAATGCATCTACGTTTAGTTGTTAAATCAACCAAATGCTCAACAAATAAATCGACAACATGGTAAAATGCGGCTGAGACTAAATGTTGGTGGTCTCAAAATGCCAATCATATGGGTCAAAAAAACGAAGCCAAACTTCTCATAGTTTGCCGTGGCTTGAGCAAAGCATGGCGAGTTGTGCCTTTTTTGAAACTACCTCCATTTCACAGGTGAAAATGTTTGAAGCTGGGCAAACTGCGCGCATACACATTGGCACGTGGCTAAATGAGGCGATGAAGGCAGTTGATGAAATTGATGGAATTAATTAGTTAGTTCACATTCACTGGTTTATGTCTGTCGTAGCTGCGGCGGACCCAAGTGCCAAAGTCACGAAAGTAGTCATTCTATCCTTGGCACTTATAGCCCTACAACTAATAGAATGGGTAGATAGTCATAATTTATTTGCAATTTAATAAACTCAAAGCAAAAAGCAGAGATTGCTATTCTCAAATCAACAACTCTAGGTCACTACCCTGCAAAGAGATTTGCGTACATTTGTCGCCAAATGTCTAATGGCAGCAATCAAGTAGACATTTCAGGTACAACATTTTGGGTGGCCTACACAACTAGAAAATCCCCATGACCACTACAAAGGTTAGTACGCATAAGCACACGAGTTTCGGTGAGGTCGGCGAAAAGAAAGGATATAACTACCTAATTCTAAGAAGACAACCAAGCATCCATCCATAGAATGGTGGGTTTTCATCATAATTGGCAGGTTTAGAGCAGCCAAAATTAATGAAAACTGCCTGTATGCACAACAGCGACTGCGAGCTTTCCACTGGCGTCACCCACATGTGTACTAACCCGCACCAACGTAGCACAACCTCCATGGTGGCACGCAGACCACAGACTGCCACGTGGCACGGTCGCCAGCGTCTACAAGCCTTCATTGCTCACCCTTTCTTCCCTTTCACTTGCCAAAACACCCATCCACTGCATCATCACAGCAAATGAGTGCTGGTTCTCTTTCGTCTGCAATCCAATCCTGCCAATCGTAGAGTCACAATTACCTTCACACAATCATCCACACTGATGTGTTTCGGTGCAATTTCCACTCGCATGCCCACACGCATGCCTTGGTGGCCATCCAGACGTGCATGATTTGCAGTGCAGTTGGTGGGCTCACCAAAAGGCTAAAGCATGAAAGCCTTTCACATTGATGACTTATTTGTTTGGAAGAGATAAAGGCCATGGCGATGGCGTCATTGGTTGTAGGGCGATGCGTGATGAGAAGTGGCATGGATGTAAAGGCGTGCCACTTATGAGTAGGGAAGGAGGCGCACGAATGAGGAGGAGGAGGAGGAGGAGGGTAATGTTGGGTGGGGAGTAGGAAAGGACAAATGAATAAAGTGGGCCAGCAACCGCGCGTCCTCGGGCTTTCCACTATGCTGCAACACGCATGTACTAACCCGCATCGACGTAGCACCACCTCAATGGCTGGGCGGACACCAGAGGTCTCTACGCCGTATCATCGCTGCCTGCGTGCACACCAGCGACTGCGAGCTTTCCACTGGCGTCACCCACATGTGTACTAACCCGCACCAACGTAGCACAACCTCCATGGTGGCACGCAGACCACAGACTGCCACGTGGCACGGTCGCCAGCGTCTACAAGCCTTCATTGCTCACCCTTTCTTCCCTTTCACTTGCCAAAACACCCATCCACTGCATCATCACAGCAAATGAGTGCTGGTTCTCTTTCGTCTGCAATCCAATCCTGCCAATCGTAGAGTCACAATTACCTTCACACAATCATCCACACTGATGTGTTTCGGTGCAATTTCCACTCGCATGCCCACACGCATGCCTTGGTGGCCATCCAGACGTGCATGATTTGCAGTGCAGTTGGTGGGCTCACCAAAAGGCTAAAGCATGAAAGCCTTTCACATTGATGACTTATTTGTTTGGAAGAGATAAAGGCCATGGCGATGGCGTCATTGGTTGTAGGGCGATGCGTGATGAGAAGTGGCATGGATGTAAAGGCGTGCCACTTATGAGTAGGGAAGGAGGCGCACGAATGAGGAGGAGGATGAGGAGGAGGAGGAGGAGTAATGTTGGGTGGGGAGTAGGAAAGGACAAATGAATAAAGTGGGCCAGCAACCGCGCGTCCTCGGGCTTTCCACTATGCTGCAACACGCATGTACTAACCCGCATCGACGTAGCACCACCTCAATGGCTGGGCGGACACCAGAGGTCTCTACGCCGTATCATCGCTGCCTGCGTGCACACCAGCGACTGCGAGCTTTCCACTGGCGTCACCCACATGTGTACTAACCCGCACCAACGTAGCACAACCTCCATGGTGGCACGCAGACCACAGACTGCCACGTGGCACGGTCGCCAGCGTCTACAAGCCTTCATTGCTCACCCTTTCTTCCCTTTCACTTGCCAAAACACCCATCCACTGCATCATCACAGCAAATGAGTGCTGGTTCTCTTTCGTCTGCAATCCAATCCTGCCAATCGTAGAGTCACAATTACCTTCACACAATCATCCACACTGATGTGTTTCGGTGCAATTTCCACTCGCATGCCCACACGCATGCCTTGGTGGCCATCCAGACGTGCATGATTTGCAGTGCAGTTGGTGGGCTCACCAAAAGGCTAAAGCATGAAAGCCTTTCACATTGATGACTTATTTGTTTGGAAGAGATAAAGGCCATGGCGATGGCGTCATTGGTTGTAGGGCGATGCGTGATTGGATGTGGCATGGCTGTAGGTAACGTAAATGGCGCATGGGAGGTGATTATTTAGCCAACATTCAGTTTTAACTCTCTATCCTTTTAAGATGTTTTATCTCAGTACCTTACGATAAAGCGATCAATGTTTTGCCGCTTTAAGTTTCAAATCTGCACTGAAATCTTAAGTTGCTATCATGGCCTAGAAGTTACTCTACTCAAATTAGGCACAGTAACCACCCACTTGATCGCAGATGAGTCTAAACACTAGACAAGAAGTAAAAGTGCAATTTTTATGCTGAATTTTTTTAATAAAATGTCATATGCTAGTGACATTGTGTTTGATTAAATTATAAACAACTGGTCAAACCCTTTGCTGTCCACCGGCAATATTTCTGCAGTTCATGCAGGGATCTCTACTACTAGCTTTCTCATTCCTTCGACTAAGCCGAACACTAGAAATTTGAAATCTAGACGGTTCTTCCCTTTCCTTCTTTTTCATTCTTCCGCTCTTACTATTATTATATGTTGAGGGCACATATAGAATAACAATATTAAGAAGTCTGTGCCGAGAATACATTTGCCTCCAAGGAACAACCACGCTATTCTACTACCAGATTAAAATTACTCTTCCACCTTTGGCCTACAAAGCACATTTAAAGGATAGAGGCATGGCATAAACGCTCTGAGGTATCTTTTCTGCCTTAGACAAAAGGATGGATAGATGGCACACCAAACTGGGGTCATGAGATAGCCTCGATCAGCGCCGACGGATTCAAGATATGCTCTTGCCTCTCGTCTGAAAGGTACATTTAAAGAAACATAAGTAATAAACTATTATATTAATTCCGACTTGTGTGACCCGAAGGAAGATTAAGGACAAAGCAATAGATTTCGCATGCAAAAATTCCTAAAACTTTGACAAAATTCTAAATTTTAACTTATATTAAATAGTCTATGTTCTAAAAATCATCGGAACTAACAAGTATTGTGTTTAAAATCGCGTGCACATGTCTTGCAAAATATTGTGCTCGCAAAACAGGTTTATATTTGTTTTCAATTCGAGAGTTAAAAATTCTCATGATGTGGTCCCTAAATTTGAAAGTGAGTGCTGTGAATTCACCTTGCCTTATTAGTACCCAATACCCTTTTCGTGTATTTAGCGGCACATATGAAAGTTTGGACTTTTGTCTGGTCGTGGTTTTGCATGGGTTGCCATTTACCCTGATGAATGCAGGGTAGTGGCTAGTGCCTTTCGAAGCTTGTTGAATCCATGGTTTGTGTAATCCTGGTGATGAAATACTCGAATTCTATTTGGTCATTTGGTTAAATGTTGGCGCAGACTGCATCTATTTGCCTTGAGAACTTTTTGCATTTGGGTAGTGTTAGTTAATCATGGCTGTTCAAAGTCTTTTTCAAATTTTGACGAAAGGTAAAGGGTCGGATTTTTCATACTGGCTACCATTTTTCTATTTGTTGGCAAGAAATTGCATATCGAATTGATGAGTTCGTTACTTTAGTGCTGTCGAAGTATTCTCCAGCACAACGCTGAGCTCAAAACTGTGAATTTCAGTTATTGCAGTGGTCGAACGTGAGGGTCCACTTATCAGATGGCGCTTCGTAGGACCTCCTTTCTCGTGCTGCAGTCGATGAATGAAGTTCCGGCTTCAATGACAAGTGAAAATGAAAGATCGCATGCTGACTTCGGTGAGAAAAGGAAGGATTTTGACTCCTGCGATGGCGGCGGACCGGTTTTGGTGCAACGAGTGGTGGCATAATACCAAAAATCACCTCAGCGTAGATGTGAGAAAAGATGCGAAATAATTTGGACTTGAAAATGTCGAAATAATAAATCAGCGCTTTATTTCTTCACTGTAATGTCAAATGAGTTTTTTATGTGGGTATTTGATTTCTCTATGAGCAAATCACATGTTTTTACAGCGGCCAGTCAATGCCATAACAAAATTAGCTACGTTTGCCGAGAAGCTGGAAGGACATAATTTCTTCGTTCCCATGATAGGGTAAATGCCTCCTCTGAGCGATGCAGTCATTGGTGCGCCGAAAGAGTTGACGCTCTTTATCCATGAATCTTGTCGTCCATGAGGCGGGGAACTGTAGTCCCATGACGTCGAGTATGTGCGTGAATACGAACGCCTAAAAGGTCGCGGCTTCGGTGCGACTCTGGGTGTCACGAAATTGATTCCTTCCTCGTCCCTTTTCTCGGTCGTGGTTGCAGCTGAGGTTTTGGTGATTTTGCCGCCTTGTAGGAGCTGCGTTAAGCGTTCACCCTCTGCTTGCCAAAGTTACATATGTTTGATGGGTTGATTATCACAAATGGGCCTAATGCCCATTCTCGAACGTGTTTTCTTTTTCGTTACAATCGACTAACTAATCTCCACTTCACCGTCATCCTCGCTTCCCTTACAGACAAGGAGTGCGATGCGGCATAGGCAGTGATCGACAGCTGGCCATTGAACCAACAGGTCTATACCACCTTGAACGTCTTACTGCGGTATCATCATTAGGACAGTCAACTCGGGATCGCTAACAATCTCCTGCACATCTCCGTCTCCCTATGCCACATTGTTGGATGCACACACTCATCGCGTCTTTGGCCTCGTCTTTCCCACTGTGCGTCTCTTTGACCAAATTCCTCATTTAATTGACGACTCTTGCTCACCAAGTCTACTTCGTTTTGATGGCGTGGATCTATGTCGGCATTGAGAAGTGGCAGGTCAATGCTGCTACCGAATCACTGATGGCTCTTATTGCTCCTGAAATCAAGGGCACTAATGCTGATGGTTTTGCTGTCTCCACTGCTTCCTCGGTGCCTTTCGGTGCGGCTTTGAATTTGGTGACGGGGTCCGCCAGTATGGTATCGGGAGTCCAGACATTTGTGGTGGTAGAGATAAGTGTGATTTCTGGGGACGGTGAGACTTGGAGCTCAGTTAGCTCATTTGCTCGTTATGTTGAAAAAAAGGAAGGGAAGGAATTTCGAAACGCCTGCTTTGCCCGAACTGCAGGTCTTCTCCTTTCTATTACAAATGTTGATTAAATTAAACTAGACCTTTATCTGGCCAAAATATTTTCCTCCTTTTTAAAGCTTGCTGAATTGCATTGAAGACTGCCCTTATTGGGATGTTACTTGTTTGTGGCTTCCTACTTCCCATTGCTAATGCTGTGCGTCCTGTATCCAGTGTGATGCTAAAATTTCAAAGTATTGGGACTGCTGCCTGACCGTTAAATACGGGCGATTGTAGTCTGCAATGAACTTGTGTTGAGACCACTCAGCGAGATGACCCGCATTGTATGGAATCACCGGTTCTAGACTAATCATTCTAAGTGCTGTTAGTTCCGATTTTGCGTCGTGATCACTAACCAGCGTGTTCCTAGAAATTCCGAACTGCAGTTTGTTCACGGCATGCAACCTATCCTTCGTCGTTGTCAAGTGTCTAGCGGGTTCGAATAGCTAAATTTCAGCAATGTTTTCCAGGTTATTACTCTAACTTTTATCCCTACTGAGTCATGAAAACTCGATAGCGTGTGTCCGTTTCGATGCGGTTCTTCTTGCTGTTCTCGCATTGATTTCCTGTATTCATTGGCCAAAACCAATTGAGGTGTAAATTGGTCCGAAGGTTGAAGCGAAAGCCAGCTCTTTGTCTAGTTTTAGCATAGCATTCGGTTAATGAGCGTTAGGTGGTGGTAAAACGTATTCCTTCTCACCAAATGATTTGATGAGTTTGATTTTGGTGACTTCAGGGTAGTTAAAGGGCAGTACACTTAAGTGGACCCTTAGCACTAAATAGAATAAAATAGCAAATATTTTTTGTCTGGACTTACTCTGGATCAACGCGTGAATGGCAGTAAACAGCGATGTGGGACGTGAGTGATGGTGCAACAGTTGATTTACCTCCTCCTCAATATTTAAGCAGATGTGATGGGCGTTGACCGCATGACTGCTACCTGGATGCAGACAGTAGGGTTGGCAGTTCATGAAAATTTTGATTCCATGATGGGAAATGGCCTGCGCTGTCATGACCACTAGGCAAATAAACATTTTATTACCGGTTATCACTCAACCGTTCACATACTGGTCACTTCACCGTTGTAAAACACTCGACACTCCATGTTTGAGAGGCAATGATTTATGCGTATTAGTGTGTGTGTGTGTGTGTGCGGTGGACTTTGGATGCAGTTGTTCACGGCGATTCGGTGACTTAGAGAAGACCAACGAAGCTGATGTCCGAGATCTACCTGATTGGAAGAATTCGATATAGCTGGAAGGTGCTCGGAAGGGACTTCTTGAAAGCAGTAAGGGTTGGTGAATCATTGCTGGATCAATAGATCAATGGGAGGCCGACATGACATGCTAGAGTGATATACTTCCTCTCCTTGTTCTTTCTATTCCTTTCGTAATGTTTCTTCAAGCTCTTTTTGCTTAGCTCTAGTTATCGGTGTCGGAAATTGGCTAAAAAACATAACAGCATAGATAGTTCGAAGACTACAGTAGCATTGGGGAAACATTGACTGGGTGCTGCGTTTTTGCTTTTTGGTGACAAAGGCAAGAATCGTGCAAAGCTTATGCACTATTGAGAGGGGCTTGCATTGTGGACTGAAGTGTTGCAGTGATAATGATGTGCCATAAAGTGGACTTGGCGCTTTCTTGCTATTGCAAAGCACCTCAGCAAAAGTTCCTACACAGTCGCCTTTTTAGTTTAATAATGATTGATAGTCGACTTGGTCTTATTAGTCGTTTGGCATTTCCGTGTGTATCTGGAGGTTCCGTAAGCAGGCATTTCTGGTCCTCCTGTGGTCCAATTTTGCCTCTGCGTCTCAGATGTCATCGCTTTATTGCTCATCAAATAACTTTGTTAAGGCTTTGTATTTGAGGCCATTTCCACTGAGCCATTTGGATGTGAGGTGAAAGATGCTCTTTGCCATGGCGTTTCAAGGAAGAAGACTCGCCTCCTCTCTAGTGCTAAGTGGGTTATTTTGACATGCAGTGAATGGCACTCTTCCAAACGCGCCTCAAAGTGATGGATGAAAAAGGCATTCTTCATGAGTGATTGAACCTTTTAACAGCAAATAAGATAAAATGCAAATTCAATGGAGTTATGCAGCTTAATCTCGTCTTTTCTCTGCCTCTTTTGTTTTGTTATTGCGGCATTTTGTATGGTTTGGTATTAAAAGAGTAACGCCGTCCAATCTGGCTTCCAGTTTACGCAGCGGCTTTTAGTGCGGTCAAAAATTGTCATTTCTGGAATAAGAAGTTTGGAAAACATTCTTAATGTTTAGAGCTGCTTGTCTCGTTGCTTCTTTGAAGTTCTCTTTGGAACTAACAGTGTCATAGGATGTGCTGCATGTACCATTTTTGAGATCCGTTCTAAATCAATGTCTGGTCATTGGTTCGACCATCCCAGTTCAACTTCTTTAACACGAACGAACATTTTCCAGCAGCTAAGTGGGGTTTCGATTTAATTGTTATGTTCTGTTAGAGTAAACGTATCCAAAATCATCTCTAGTTCCATAAGGTATTGTGTGTGAAGAAAATATTCTTCAGTTGTTATGAAACCGAGAACGAAACCACCAAGCCCAGCTAACCATTTGTCTATTAATTCATGCATTCCCATTTTTTCACCTACTCATTGGCCTGTTTACTTATATAAGACAGAGAGAGTTGCTGGAAGATTCCAAGCATATGGGAGATTTGTGAATGATTAAAGAAGGTCTGACTAGTATTGTTTACTGTTGAAGCAGGTGTATTTTTAACATTACATCAACCAACCTCAAGGACAACTACAGCGGAGACGCGGAGGGATATCCACCGCTGGGGGATCATGAGGTGACAGTGGCGAAATGCGCGACGGAATATGAGAAACTCGTGTCCTCTAGCGCAGCGCTGTAGGTTACGCGCATTCAGGTGTCGGTGCAGCTAGAGACACCCCACCGCAAGCACGCTGTTTCAACTGCAGCACTTCAGACTCTCCCGACATCTATGGAGCTGGAGTTCGCAGAAATGAAGTGAAGTCTTAACTGGACGCATGTTGGGCCCACGGAATTGGAGGCAAGGAAGACTGAGTTGCAGGAACAGACTGCCGTCCTTTATTAGGCACTCATTCAGTCATCTCGGATCCAGTTGACTGGTTGTTTGGAACTGTCGATGATTTGGTCCCTCTTGCAGATCTTGCTAGATGAAAACACTGAGCGCACCTCTGGTCTGTCAGTAAAGCTGAGAGAGTCGCTAGGGAATCTTTTACGCTTTCAAAATGGATTCAGCGCTTTGGCGGTCCTATTGAAAGACGAAGTCAGGGTGCGTGGATAGATGGGATTCTGGTAGGCGCACGAAGTGGTGATTGAGGGGGACACAGAAGTACTCATTTCTCGAAGTGCCTGAATAGAAGCATGCGACTGGCAAAGTGGGACTTCTTCCTACTCTTATGAATCCCTTTTCTAACACGTCATTTGTGTTAACTTTCGTCGAATTTGGGTGTTTGCTCCATTAAGAATAAAAACAGTTTGATTTCCTTGCTTCCTTTTCTCAGTCCTTATTGTGTCGTACTCGAAATCGCAGTGCGATCCGCTTGTCTTTTTTGTTCTTTGTGCATTGAAAGCCCTTAAGAGGCATTTGTTGCTCATGTCCGATAGCAGATAGAAGTTTAAAGAAAAGCGGATTTCCGAATCTCTCTCCTTCTTTATCACTTGCACATTCTCGTTTATCGGTTAAGTTTTGCTTGCTTTGAAGGACTTGTGTCTTGAGTTATGTGGACAAAGCACCATTGACGGCTGTCAGTGACCGCTCAATAGTCCTTGGCCTGCGCCAAGTTTAGTAAGGTCACTTCGTTTCCGTTTCGGTGGGGAGCTTTTCCCTCCTTTGGAGTCATGGTGTCGCAGGTGTGGATTGTGGCAGGTAATCAATTATTTGTTAATTCTGACCTTTCATCTGTAGCCGCATTTATTTCATAGGCGAATCTCTGAATCCCTTCTGACATTTTTCTTATCACTAACAAATGTCGAGGGTGGTTAAGAGGCAATCAGCATTGCCTTTCCAATCTATTACTTAAAGTATGCCCTTTCATTTGTTATCAGTTTATGTAATAGCTACTTGTCCTTTATCATACTGAAAATTGACGTTGGATCTTCTTGATCTGGGAGGATGGCCACATCAATCCGTCTTATGAACGGCAGTTAAATAGGCTATTATTGATTGTGGCTAGGCAGTTCGGGCTTTTACTCAAATTCATGAGAGCTGATAGGTCATTATTGCGCTTACATTGATGTCCATTACCTTCTTCACAAATCTCGGGAGTCAATTTTGGCTGCACATCCTGTGGCTCCTGACAACACTGGTTCCCTCCATAAGTGATTTTATCCTCTCAATGGGGCGGAAATGCCCACACACCTATTTATACCATTAACAGAGGGTCAGTGCTAGATTCGCGAATAGCGCATTGACTAAGCCTGATGGTAGTAGTCAAGCCGGGTGTTACATCTACTATGAAGCTTTAAAAGTAAACAGATAGTTCTATTACATGCGGAAAGTACTTACGACCTAATGTAGTCGTAAGCTCTCTCCTCCTCTTCCTTCGTAGCGGTTGCATGATGCCCATTTCCCAAAAATGTGCAATCTATATCCCGCAGGAATGGCTGGTAAAACAGAGACTGTGGAGCAAAGTGGACGAGGAGGTGGGTACTTGAATTTGGCTTCTACGAATGCCGTATATATAGGCGATTAGGGAGGCGATGGCGGTAGGGTGAATTCTTGAAGATAACATCGCACAATGCGGGATTTCCCAACGAACTCAAACTAGCAAAGCATCCAAGGTTTGCTAGCTTTAAATGTCCAAAAAATGTAAGAAATTAACTCCAGAAAAATAGCATGAGCGTAACCAAGACTACTTAACATTCAACCTTTTGACCGGGATGTCGATGCTACTGAATGGGAGATCAGTAGTGAAAAGGGTGCGAATTTGGATTTTTAGGTTAAGTCTCAGGAAACAAGCAAAGCAAGTTTGTGCCAAGTTGCAAATAATGATGTAAAAACCAAATGCAAAGGTCCATATGGTCAAAAAGAAGTGTCAAGAGCTCAGTGAAACTCAGCAAAGTGCGAATTCATAATTCGACTATCGATGGGGCGGCAGTGTTGGTGTACTTCTTGGCTTCCTAAGGAGCACGAAATTCACATTAGCGTACGATTTTTTGTCAAAAGTGACTTGGCTGGTTAATGACCGGCCAGTTTGTGTATCAAAGTTAACCACTTCTGTTGTTGAACCTTTCAAGCGCTGGAGTAAGCTTTCAGTAAATGAAAAGAAGTAATTGCGTTGCAGCGTTGTGCGCATTCTCAGCAATGAGACGATTGGATCACCTGACCACAAACAGTGGTGCAACAGAATGTTGAAGTAAGTTTATGTATGAGGCGACGAAAATCTCGAATGTCCAATTTTAGAGCAGTGTCTTTGATCTCAGCCTACCTGGCTCTTTCTGTTCAATTACTCCTCATTCTGCTGTGAGTGTGGGTTCCACGTGTACACTTGATTCGCCTCAAGGTCAGCCTGCAACCAAACGCTTATTAAATTCGTCCAATTGGCACAATCAACCACTTTTTGAAGGAGTTTCATATTAATGGTCTTCTCCACTCCCAACGGATTGCGCCTGTATCGGACAAATCAAATTAAGGCTGCGCAAACCTTTGTTTATTTCAGCCAACGCAAATGACGTTTCGTCCACTTATTCTTGAGGGCTATTGGGAGGAACGTTTATCCCTAATAACTTTTAAAACTTTTAAAAGAATTACACGTTTGGAGAAGTCATAGCTGCGATTTGACACTAATAATCCTTTAGACATTTTTCGCGACAACTTTGTTTCGACGGCAGTTTTCAAGTCTTCCTCCTGAACAAGGGTTAATTTGGAGGGTCGGGAAGGAAAGACCCTGTCGATCCAAAGAAAATAGGCGATATTTGTTCCGTACCTTAGAAAATGAAAAATCCTTTGGATGTTTTTTTATTTCATGGCAAATCTTGTTAATTTATAACGATGCAAATTAGAGAGACCTATTGGGGTGCTGCACAAAATTGATTGAGACCCATTTTGTCTTGTTAACAATGCAATTATTCAGTGCCTCTTACACTTTACTACACCAACGGTCTCTGCACACCTATCTCTTTACAGCCATTGCAGGCATACAACTGATGGCACATTACCAGTCGCATGAGAAACACAGGCTGGTCAGTGGAAGGGGACGACACCAGGCACTGAATTTCTTAAAGCCAAGTTTAGAAGAGGATGCAGCAGCGTTGTTTAAAAGCCAACTCAAGCTTGCAACCGATGACGAAGTGAAGCCGGTCCGCCTTGTGGCGATGCTGCCGCAATGGCATCCCCTTTTGTATCACTGATTAATTCTGCCCTTTGGATAATACACAACGGCATCTTGAGGCAGCCGCAAATAAGCATGCCATTAAAGCATCAGGAGTGTAAAAGGCAAAGGCAAGCGAGAAGGGATTTGTTTGTGTTAAAATTTGCAGCTAATATGCCATACACTGGCCTTCGCAAATTATTCAGGCCATCACGAATCATCTACGAGGCTGACGAGCAGTAACTATTTTTATTAAGGTGAAGAAACAGCATTTGTCAGCTCTGAAGTCAGCGGTGAAGCCTGCCGATTTTAGGAAATCTAGAGTTCTTCTCCTTTTCCACTGCAGACAAAGGGGAATGTAATGCTTTCTTGCTGCACAAGGCAGTAATTATTGCTGTTATTCTAGAAGAAGCAGTTCACTTACGGTTAGACCCGTAGAATAGTCGCTTAGTAGCATTTGATGATAGGTTTAGCACAGTCCAACCGCAATGCATAAGTGAGTTGGAAGTGAGGAGGAACCTCGCATCCGCTACTCATGGGATGGTTCTGCTTGCCGCCGCTACCATCGTGACATCTAGTGGCTCTCCTACACTCAGACTGCTCTAAACTGAAGTTGTGTGTGCGAGTGCCCTGCATCTTATCGAGTTTTTCCCCCCCCTTCCCCCAGTCAGCTAAGCAGCAACGACCTCGAGACGGATGTTCGCATTGGCCTATATGTGGTGGATCAATTAACGCAGATGTGCCAGTGACGAGGGGAAAGTTGAGAGCATAAGTGGGGATTCAATTCACTCACCTCTTCATTCTCCCGCTCGCGCTCTCGATAGATGCAGAATGCCGAGCAAGACGTATGAAATCGCAGTTTTTAGTCTTTTGCTTTAGAGGCCGAATCACGTGTCTGAGAGGAGCTGCGTCTAAGCTGGCAACGATCGATGAAAGAAACAATGGGCGGCGTTTTAGCGATGCCCACATTCATTTTAGTCAGAAGGCATTTATGCTCATTCCTCTTGATGCTGGCAAAACTTGTCTTGGATTGGATTTGACTGGTTTGGATTTATTTCACCGCCTTGGGAACGATTAGCTTTAGTCTCTTATGCCTTAGCTCAACAGCAAACAGATTGCACTAGTTGAAACAGACTAGCTTGGAATGCAGAAGTATGCTCAAATTAAGGTGACATTGCGTCTAAAGTCTTGTTGTCTAAGTCAACAGGTCAAACGATTCGCTGAAACCAAATTTTGCATTGGCATTTGTCCATTGACAGTGGCTGGACCCAATAGCTGGTGTTATCATCTACCCGTATTTATAGCTATTCTTGTATCCACGGTCAGTCAGCCAACCAGTCCAGGTACAGTGCAGTATTTCATCCCACTCGTACGCACACTTCCAGCGTTTCTTTAGACCTCTGTGTCCCCACGCATTCCACTGCATTTACAGAAAGATACACTTTGTACTCTCCGACTTTTGCACTCTTATAAACATTAGACTCCAACGAACTCTCATAATCGTTTTCTTCTCCTTCTGTGATTCATCTCACAAATTTTTAAGGCTCGCCACTACTGTCCACCCATCGGTAGGCAATGCAAGGGGAAAGAGCCTACAAAATCAAGAGCAAAGCGTTTACTTTCAGATGTAAAGAAGGTGATCATCTCACAGGACATTATAAGTGAAAGAGGTATCCCATGCATGTGTCCCCTGCTAAGCCTTCAATGAGGCTGACGTATTCGAAGGGACAACCACTTCGGCTACTTGAAATTGCACAAAATTGGTTGCCAATTACTACTGAATGTTTTAAGCTCTAACCCTGTCCTCCTTCGATCCACCTCCCAACTCTCCTCCAACTGTGCTTCTCCTCTCGTCATTTAATTCAGTCTCCTGCGCGTATACACTGCGCATCCTAACAACTTTCAGGTGGGCTCATCAGTGAAGGTCGATTGGCTCTACCCGCCAAATATACTCGCAAATGACGAAAGCAATTCGATAGCGAAGCTCGATTTAGCCAATCAACTTGTGATTTTCTGTGACAAGAACTTTCCGTCTCATTAGTCGTTGGGTGGGGTTATTTAAGTTGGGTGTGGTTAGACAACTCTTTGAATGACAGGGAAACAAATGGTGTGCATGAACACATTCCACCTTCACAAACGTTTTAGTTATGCTTTACTCCCTATCTGATCTTGACTCACTACGACGCCCATTGTCGTCACTTGGACTGTAGGAAACACACAAGACTGGGTAGCAAGGAGTCAGAGTGCAGAAAAAGCAATAAAAGTTGCACCAAGAAGTGAACCCACAACTAGCTGTTAAAGTATCTTCTTATGAGAACGCACAATTTGGCGGTGAGAGTTGGTGGGGAGAGGAGCATCAGAACGATTGGAGGTGGTTTAACTGCACGGGGAGTCGGCTGCGTTTGATCAGGTAGGTTAATGTGTCCCTTCAATGGGACAACTTTTTCGTTTCTTCGTCATCCATTTTCGACTGTATTTTGCAACCGTAGTTTTCCAAAGTGGTTCTCGCTGCAAGCCTAATCCTCTCTTTCTCATCCTCTAACTTCAAATTTTCTGCGTCAGCATTTGCTGTATCGCCTCCTCAGACAGAAGACCCTTGCCCTTCGTAAAGGTGATGCTGTTTTGCTTCTCTGAAGACTTATCCACCGCTGTCACATTGAGAATACCAATTTCATCAATGTCGAAAGACACCTCAATCTGCGGCACTCTGCGCGGCACTCGTCATCGCACGCTCACCCTCATACACCTGCACCAACACACTCGGTTGGTTGTCCGAACACGTGGAGGAGATCTTCGTCTTCTTTATCGGGACTTCTGCATTGCGCTCTATTAACGTCGCCATCACGCCGCCTGTCGTCTCCACACCCAGTGAGAGTGGTGCCACCTCCAATAACACCAAGTTCTGTACCTTCTCTGACTTGTAATTGGCCAGGTTGGATGTCAGCAACGCCGCACCGTATGCTAGTGCCTCGTCCGGATTTATGGAGTAGTTCAACTGCTTGCCATTGAAGAATTCTTGCAACAACTGTTGTAACTTTGGAATGCGTGTCGATCTGCCTACCATCAGTACCTCGTGGATATCACTCTTCTTCAAATTTGTGTCATTTAATGCCTGTTTTATCGGATCCAGCGTCTTATTGAAGAGGTCTGAGCACAGCTGCTCAGTCATGAGTCGTCTCCATTTGCGCGATCACTTGCAGGTGGCTTCTTTGCCTTGCTGTCAGTGTTGCCGGCATTTACACTTTTTTCTTACCCAACTCTTTGTCCATTCTCTATCAGACTGCACCTTCAAATAGCTTTCTGCATTCGGGAGCTAGCGAAAAGGAGCGAGGAAGCGAAACCGGGTTGTCATCATCCCAACTGTCAACGGGACAATGCGGCTTGTTCCATTCCTTTCTTTAACTATTCATCTTACTTATTTTGCTTATTATTTATGTTCATTGTCAATCGCAGCAGATATATGTAAGATGCATTGCATTCTGTGTCTGCCCTTGCATATTTGAAGCCTTTGATGTACCTCTGAGAAAATCTTCCAGGGTTCTGCAAAGATGGCTATGCCTGGTACTTTGCAGTTTATGTGTATTTATGAGGAACTCAATAGCATGCTGAGACAATACTGCATGCAACTTTTGGGAAAGTAGGGGCTAATATTAGCAGTATCTAAAGGCGGTAGATGATAAGACCCGGTTAGTAAGTGGAAAGCGCGCATAACAAGGGCTAACAACCGCGTCGTGAGAACTTAGGCCCCAAACAACTCGTAGTGTGCATCAAATCAGTAGTTTTGACATTCTACTTCAGCGCAGTAGCAAAGATTATCGGATATTAAGGCGGACTACACGTTGCGGATGAGAACGAAGAGCATCTATTATCTTGTCGCAAAACATATTTCAGCCACTCGATCAGTGTTGCAGAGGAACTATGCAAATAGAAAGGCCGATAAAATTATTTGTTCTCTTTCCTTGTATGGCCTATTCTATGTGTCGATTAAAGGGCCATTAATTTTTTATTTACTTTGCTTGTGTTCGTGTTTTATATAGCTTGAAGAAGATGTTGGCAAAGTATTTGAGAGCTTTCACTCATCGTGATTTTGAATTTTGTAATGCTTAATACCGACATTTTGATTTCCTTTTTGTTAGTATGGATCAGATGTGGCGCATCAGCTGCGTCACCTTCTCCGTGCTATACCTTCGTAAATGGTAGAATACCCCTCTGAAGTGCCAAGAGCGAGGACTCTTCTCATTCTTGGCCTCAGAATTTAACGCCATTCAAGCATGATAACACACCCCATCAGCGATTGTGGCTGCATAAACATCTTGATCAAGTGTTGGGCATGCATCTCCAACTCTTATTCACGGATATTAGATAGTAAGACTTTAGAGAGGATGGTATATAGTAAAGTAAACATTTGTTTTTTATAATATTTTGATGCACAGTATGAGGATCATGATGAAAGAAACTTAGCCGCGAATTTCAATTTGCTTATTAAAACAACGAATACTTTAGGGTTAGCAGTGTACTACTATAAAATTTTGGGTAACAATAGTGCCAACTAAATGCCTCAAACGCAGTTGTCATGAACGTCTCAGCATCGTAGAAGTTACGAAGCCTAGTTCTTAGCCCGATGTTGATTGGAATGATGGGGGTTGGTTTGCCTTGCGGGTTATCATTTTCGGTGTGGTCATGCCTGCTAGCATACTCCTTTTAGTAGGTTAGTTGGTATGCAACAAGTTTGGCAGGCTTGCTTTACTTATTGGTCATATTTGCGGGATTATGGCCCTTTACATTTCCATAGAAAATCCTGTAAATGATGCATGAATTTTGTGTCTCATTGAGGTCAGCCTGTGGGACGGGTTCCATCAAAGTTATGGGTGCTCGTGTTTCGGCCATCGGCAGTGTGCATGCCTAAAAGTACTTATTAGCTATTCTTTGTTATCTTAAAGCCTCTCATTCCTTTATGCATTCCTCTACTCCTGGTTAAACAATTCTTCCTTTGACTGCTAAGCAACACTTATTTGGCCGCCAGCAATCAAGGTCTGATTGATGAAAAAGCATTCTCCTCGCCACTGTTGATTTTGCTCTTGCTTCATGGTAATATCGGTTGTTTTTCAAGACCGAAAGCTTTCCACCTTATCGCGACTTAGTTACATTTGAAACCGCAGCACAGCACAGCGCAGCTCAACATAGCACACGACGTGTTGGCAAGTCATGGCCTCCTACCCGATTTCTTAGGTTGGAGACCTGTGTTCTGCCATCATTGTGCACTTAGGCTTGTGTTGCTGCAACAAGCAAACGTTTTTATCCTTGGCTTGTGTAGCTAATGCTTTGCCACGCATTAAAAACTAAGGTTCGTGGATATGCATAAGCACAAATGGTTGCTTTCACTTTTGTCGTGCGTTTTCGAACACTGTATATCAGAAACCCCATTTAAGGCAATAAATCTATTAGACATCCGAAACTCCCGCATGTTTAATTATGTGTCTTTGCTCTTTTATTCAGCAGAACTCCTAGTGACTAAGGAAAATTTCGGCACAGTTTTTATTGCTTTCATGCTCATTGGATTAAGTACAAGTGGTTGTATTCCTCACTATAGCTCCATAATGCAACCGTACTCTTGTGGCACTATTGTAACACCCCGCCTTAGCATGCTCAGCTATTAGGTCCCTTTAGTTTGTGATTTGACTCATCCAGTGCTAATTACTTAACAGTTGAATTCTGTCTTAAGCGGCGATTCGAAGCATTAGTGAGTAGGCTGACGCAATTAAATGACAGGAATTGCAGAATCTACAAAGCCATGACAAGAATCATGCGAGTATATTCGATTAATTGATAGATTAATCGTTTCAAAAAAAAGTTTTGACAAAGTCTGTGTTTACTTCAATCTCTATGCCGCTTTCAGTTACTAGTTAATCGTCGTTGATTGGAGCTGTAGCGCTCAGATAAAGTAGACGCTTGACCAATTATGTTACCTGAGCTTTAAAATACAGGCCTTGCTCATCTACAAACCTGCTTTGCTTTTGTTATATTCAAACGAGAGGTTAAGCTACTCCTGTTTGCTACATTTATTTAATACTGCATCCATATTTCCATTCTACTTGCATGTCCTACACAAAATTCTTGTTCAGGCAAATCTGCTTTTAGCTTCTATTTAATGCAAATGGCTAGAAGCCTACACTAGTAATGTGGGAATGGTTCAGTTTAAATTAATGCTACAGCCTCGTCTCGTGTGTTGGTTGGTCAGTACTATTTTATAGTACACTAGACCTCTGATGTCAGCGATTGATTTCGTGAAAGGCGAAATGCGAATCGGCAGCACCTAATAGATCGCATTTCCTTGTTGATGCAAAGGGACAACGACTGGAATAGTATTTGAAGGTATGTAAAACACAATAAAGAAGATCAATGACTTATAAATACCACTAACATAAAAGGCTGGGGAAGAAACTTGGGTGCCACCGTTACATACTATATCATGCCATCGATTTCGAAAACGCATTCCTGACGTTTGTCGAACTGCAATTACTTACGAAGTCGCCCAACTTCGCATCTTCATTGGATAAAGGCTGCCATCCTCAAGTGAGATTGGACTGTACTGTGGAAATTAACGCTGAGTTGGCCATCAGATTGCGTGGAGGCTGCAAAGCATTGGTAACAAAAATATTTAATAAGAAATTGTGGCAAAGCATTGCAAATACGTATCCATTGATGATGCGGCCCGTCTATGAGAACGGCGTAACACACATTTTTGTTCATCACACATCATACACCATAAATTACGCGTGGCATTGAAAATAACACCTTCTGAATGCACATGTTATGAAGGTGACACGATCAAACATAGGGACGTTGTGGTTAACAAACAGATATACCGGGGTCAGTGAATTGTGACCAGGCCATTAAATTTTATAGAGAAGCCTACCAAAGTCGACGAATACTGCATTACTGCGATGTGGCAAGGGACGACTTCTGCCATTACGTGCGGCTATCTCGTGGTCGGCGGCTTTTGTTACCCAAAGCAGTCAACATTTCGGTCATGTCATTACCTGTGTGTCATTCTGGCGCAAATACTGGCTACGATTGTCAGAATGCATTCTGCAGCTGCACATGTTCTCAGTCACCGTGACATGGTTTTAAAACTCCGCCTTTACCCGGAAGCGAATCCATGAGGCGTGGGTTGGCGGAGGTTATCATCAACTGTGACGCAGCCGGCAATTAGATGGCTTATACTCACCAACTTCGCTGTCCTGCTGTTTGAGAGGAATAGAAGAAGGAGGCTGCGCAGTTGAGGCTAAGAGGATAGATGGGGGGAAAATAGATATATTTGCATTCAGCTTGGTAGTTGATTTAACTATGCCTCCCATCATGGTTGCGATTAGGGACATAACTAGTCCAAATTTAACTTTTATGCAGCATCATGCAAGGTAAAATTAATGCCTTAGTAATTTGTGATATGAAGAAGTCTTTGGTTAGGTGGACGAGTTTGGCACTTTCCAACATCACAACACAAACCTGGTCTCAGGTGAACAAGTCGCATTCTTTACGAGGGCATGTCGTATACTCAATCGCACCGTAAAGTGTGAAGCGCGGAACTTGCTTCCGTGGTGTGGAAATCTTTCATGCAAACAAATTATGTATTTTCATTGCAAAAGGTCACATTCTAAACTAAGCTCTTGCCATCAGAAGAACAGTATTTGCCCAATGAACTTCATATTCTTATCGGTCAGAGTGTGAGGTGTAAGTCTATAAATGGGAAGTAGCAATCAGTCAAGGGCCCAAAGTCGGCATGCTCCATAACGCGCGCGTTTGTGACACAACATAATGCTGAACAATAAGTTCGGACCGCTTTGAAGGGTAGCTTACTATCCTTGGTTTATCCTTCTGCTCCACAGACTAGAAAAGACGTATTTACACTACCATTAAATAGTAAAGGAATTTCGGCCCGAGCATACTGAAATGGAATCTTTCGAAATCCCATCCCTACACCTCATCATCTACAGAAAAGAACATGCTTTTAATAGTTCGTCAATCGGAGCTCACCCCGAAGTATCGAACAAATCAAATGAGGTGAATTTTAATAACATGCCTGCGTCGCTCAGAATTTCGACCAATGCATGGCGACTGCTACTCTGCGATCCAGGAGGTCTCTTGCTCACTCATTAAATTGGTCGTAAGCTCTCCCACTTGCCATTTCTACCGTTTAAATGCAAGGCTATAGATACACAATACGTTTTGTGCCACTCGGAAGCGTCACTTTTGGTTATGCACACCTGGTTGCCGAGCATGAAGGTAGGTGACGTTCATTTTTAGATACGTTTCTTTATGCGTATGCAGTTCTGTCCATACGGATAAATAAATACGTAAAGGCTTTAACTAAGCGTTAGTAGTTATGGTAGTTTTAGTGAGTAGAACACCTCTTGTTTAATTCAAATAATAATGGGATCCGCAGTGAGCAAGCGAATCGGAGATTTGGATCACGCATGCTTGGCGCCTTTCAGCGATCTTGGGCCTGCATTGTCCGCTTTGCCAAACGTCTCAAAGATCCTACGGAATGCTCTTGTGGCATCAAAAAGGTAAGGAAAATTGCAAAGCCTTTTCACTATTATTGCCTTCCACCCTCTTCTGGGCAAATCCATTTTCTTTCAAACCTCAAAATAGTCTACAATCACAATGTGTGCTGCCTGTGCCACGATGTATTCGCAAACTTTTCCTCTCTTCTCAGTCATTTCATCGGAACACACATTTGTAAGTGAGCGCCCGTCAACTTTCGATGAAAATCCTCTGTGTGCACCGTTCCTTCGTCGTAGCTTTGGCTCCTCGCGCAACCTTCTTCAAAAGTTATGCCTCATTTTAAAATGCCCCAGCAAAAAGAATGACGAATTTGGAAATATGCTTTTACTGTACAGAATGCTTCGTAGGACACCTGACATTCGAGGCTGTTTGAGCATATGCGTTCATATCACTTCTGTAGATGTCTCTTAACCAGTTAGACTTACTTTGCAATGAAGGCTTGCTGTAATGCTTTAGTGCCTTCTTCTTTGTAGTCATTTGGCGCGAAGTATTTGATGGAATGAGAACACGCGCTACTTTGTGAGCAATATTTGTAAGTTCCCCGTGATGCTCATGCTAGGTTTCTACCTATTTAACTTCAAACTTATGTCCTTGAAAGGCAAGATTGCTCAATGCGCGGATCTTGCATGCGTGTTTATTGAGAATTTTATATGTGACGGTCTGACTATGAAGTTAAATATGTATTACTAGATGAATATGACAAGGCAAATGTCGCACCGCATTGTGTTACGTCATGTATCATCGGTACTTTGGATAGTTCAAGCGATTTCACAGTACCACAATAACAGCATTCTGCATTACGAACTTATATGCAAGCGCGATGGCCAAATTTGCTTGTTTGCGTTTTAGAGTTCTCCAAAGATCCACCTGCGCTTTGCAAGCAGACATTAGCTTAATAAGATGATTGTGCTGCATGCGCTACTGCCGATGTTTTCATTCTTGTCCTCGCTGCAGGCATGGGTGAAATTCCATTGAAATGTTGGGGATTTGAGGTAAAATTACACTGGTGTGCAGCGTAGAGAACAGGGATCAGGTTGTAGAAAGCAAAATGATGCTGCTATTTTCGAGGCTGTACGATGCAGCATAGTACAAGAATGCCACTGGTGCGTAATAGAATTTGACATTGAAATTCACAGCATCTAACTGTGAACATTTAAATGGTTATTTGTTTTCTCTCTTTACATTGGAACTGTATTTAATGATAAGTGCTACAACAAAAAACGGGCACCGTTTCGTGTGCATGTAATATAGTCCTTCGTCAGTCGTTAAGATACCTACAGCACCCGCGTGTGATAATGATTATTACAAATGTAGAAGAGAACGAAGACGCTATCGGCGACATTGTTTTAGTTGTTTTAATATCTTAAACTTAAGGACCGCAAAGGCCAAATTTTATGCATAGCAAAAACACAGTAGTGTTGTAAATCTGCTTCATTTGGGCGAAATACAACGCGTATTATACTAGACGTCAGAGAATGAATGCGAAGACAGAAGACTTTTCCTCCAACCCTACGGTTGCAAAGCACTTTCCAACCACCCGAATGCAGTAGTTCCTATCGGTTATCAATGCTTTAAAAGGCTTTGTAAGAATCACCCACTTTCCTTTCCGAGTTTTCCTTTCAGAATGTTTAAAAGGCAGCCCTGATCACGACACTCCAGCTCGGTCGCCCTTATTACCCTGCATTGCGCCTAAAATAAGAGAATAGTTGCCTTCGTCAACGAGCTCAAACTTCTCAGGCATCAGATCAAGTTCGCGACCATAAAGCGCCAGCAGCTTCGTCGACCCCGCATCACCCCACGCCCATGAGGCGGTTCGTCCCAACATCCTCATATTGTAACTTAGTTAGCCATCCCCCTATCTGTGCTGTTTTCCATCCAAGGACTCAATATTTGCGCGAGTCCAAAAAGACACCACAATTTCCATTTTGACGCAGCCGATTCCATAATAAAACTTGTGGCTAGAATAGAACAGAGTACATGCGAACAACTCAGCACTGAACGAGGTAAAGCAAGTAGCGAAGGAATAATTGGCTCAATATAGCCTGACTACAGATAATATGGGGCTTATATTTGCCTACCAGTCTATCAACATTCACACGTAGTACTGCGTTCATTTGTGCGCACGTCACATCAGCTGACTAATTTTAATGTCTGTTTGCATTAGTGCCTTTCCTAGTTCAAGTTGTCGCTGTTCGGCTTTTTGAATCCCAAAAGCATTTGTTCAGTAATTTTGCGTCATCTTAGCTTTGTATGGCACAAACAACACTACGCCAATGGCATTTGAGAACATTAAATACGGATCAACTCTACTATTTGCAAAGATCAAAGAGGTTCTCTGCTAGGGCTGTTTTGAGTTGGTTCTTCAGCCACACCGAGCCTCTGGCTTCCTTATAAGCATTAAAAACGCTATTGTGATTTGCGTGCCTTGACAATTCCGGTTGGATAATTGACAGGAGGGACGTGTGTTCTCGACATTTCGCATCGAATGCATGATTACTTAAATGTCATCTTCAGAATATTACACTGACTCAAGACGCAGGATTCGTGCGTCAAAGGCCAAATCTTATGCATAGCAAAAACACAGTAGTGTTGTAAATCTGCTTCATTTTAAAACTTGTGGCTAGAATAGAACAGAGTACATGCGAACAACTCAGCACTGAACGAGGTAAAGCAAGTAGCGAAGGAATAATTGGCTCAATATAGCCTGACTACAGATAATATGGGGCTTATATTTGCCTACCAGTCTATCAACATTCACACGTAGTACTGCGTTCATTTGTGCGCACGTCACATCAGCTGACTAATTTTAATGTCTGTTTGCATTAGTGCCTTTCCTAGTTCAAGTTGTCGCTGTTCGGCATTTGTTCAGTAATTTTGAGTCATCTTAGCTTTGTATGGCACAAACAACACTACGCCAATGGCATTTGAGAACATTAAATACGGATCAACTCTACTATTTGCAAAGATCAAAGAGGTTCTCTGCTAGGGCTGTTTTGAGTTGGTTCTTCAGCCACACCGAGCCTCTGGCCTTGACAATTCCGGTTGGATAATTGACAGGAGGGACGTGTGTTCTCGACATTTCGCATCGAATGCATGATTACTTAAATGTCATCTTCAGAATATTACACTGACTCAAGACGCAGGATTCGTGCGTCATGTGAAAGATACAATTTGCAAAATGCCAAAGATAGGAAGGAACGAACGAGTGAATGCATAAAGATTAGAGGAGTTTGTTAGGAGACCACAATGCTATCATCTCCAGAATTGATTAAAACATAGGGTAGGCAGAGTGGTTGATTTTTCGGTAGCTGAATACTCCTACACTCATTCAGCCTATGCTCCTAGGCGATCCCTTGATTACACTAATAAGAAGGCTTATTAGGCCCGTTCTATCATCTACAACTGTATTAATCTATTTATGCTTATAAATCACTACATTTTTCCGGTACCAACTGTCTTTGGGTATTCTACAGGATTTAGGCGGATGGTCAAAGCACTGGACTACACTATCATTAGATTCAAGTTTCGACGGAGGCAAGCAAATTCAAGCGCTATCAAATTTTGGCCATGGGTAACTTGCAGTTGTTTTTCATTCCAATGCAGATAAACGGATTAGGTGCACTATGCTGATTTTAAATCTCGAACGCTTGACGACCCTCATGTGCAAAATCTCCAGATAGCATGAAGACTCTGAATTACAGTACCGCTTCTTCTTACTCGCTTGCTAAAGTTGACGTTGAGATCGAGATTCCTCAAGGGCATGCTATTTATTATTTATGATAAATTCATGCATTACATGCGGTATTGGTTGTCGCAAAGGCGCCTGTGATGCCTCTAAGCATTCCACTATCCCTTACTACCAACCCTATAAGATCAATCAGATGTTATAAAAAGTCAACTTAAATCTGAAACAGCGAAGTATCGGATAAACTACTTAGTCTTACATTAATTTAGGCAGTAGCAGCGAAATTTTGTTCACGCGGATGTTAAGCGCTCAGAGGTTACATACTTGGAGTCCTATGAATAAAATTTACTTTCTCTTTATTGACGTGCTGCTAATGGCATGCGATTTTCCAAATGTTGTTCGATGGGCAAAACATGCAAGCTGTTATGCTAGGTGAGCAATACTGAGCAAAGTGACATTTTGAACCACTAACTGAGATGGAAATGCAGACACACAAAAGCTTTTGTCAATCGAACGCTGGATTTTAGTTTAAAAAGATTTGTGGATCAATACTAGGATGGCGCCACAGCAAAATTTCTATACAAAGAAACTTCTCTCAACAGAGGGTAAGGGATTTTACTTGAATATTTGCTGACGTTACGAGACATGTTATCTGCTAATAGGGGGTAATAGACGGTGTCATTCAGGCCTCCGAGAGTGAACATGGAGAGTTTGAGCCCACCAGTGGGAGTGTCACACAGTCAATAGGTCGATGAGCAAATCCAATTGCTTCCAAGTTCATTGTAGAATGTATACCTGCAAGCGCATGCATTTGCATATTACTTTACCTCCATTAAAAGCAAACACCTCTGCTAACAACTGGGCAGGAGACGGGATGACTCTGTGCCCATCTGTTTTGCCAATGCAGAGTACCACAACAGTTGCGCAGATCCAGCATGCAAATAGCTATCTCTCAATGTTAATTATCTCATCCTCCGTTCCCTACCCACGTAGCTTATACTCAAATGAGATGCATAAAGGCAGTCAAATGAAGTTTAATTTATATTACTGCCGTGCAACTATATAATTAATAACAGGAATCTGGCAGGATTTATGTGTTCACCCCTTTTGCGACTAGACATTTTGTAGACTGCTGTCCAGTTATAGCGCACTGTCAAATTTATTTGATATAGAAGATCAGAACTGTGACTCTATCCGCATGGATAGAGTCAACGTTGGTGACGGATTTTGCTTTTTAGAGAGCATTATGAGAAGATGCCTCCATCGAGAAAATGACAGTAAACGGAATATATGTTCTCAGAGCGAAAGAAAGTCCTAGTGAATTTTATCGATTGCTCTCAAGCAAAACAGCATGGACCGGTAGATGCTTGACTGAGGTTGTGAAAAAAGAAGGAAGGACTGTTGGGCGACTCAGTTGCATACTTTTGCCCCGTTGAATGAACTGTAGTGACGTGAGATCATCCTAGGTTAGAAGTGTAAGAGATAATTGCAAAGAGGATGAGCTCATAATTAGATATAATATTTCTAAATGAAGATTCAGCTTATTGGTTAACAAAGATATGCAGAGATGGGAGCAAAGAAAGGCGGGTAGGGCAGTTCCCACATAGATAACAGTTGCGCAGATCGTGCGATCAGGTGGATGAAAGAGGACATCTCTTCTGAGTGGATGGATGTCCGGTCCTGTAGTCACATCAAGGAAAGTAAAGTGAAAACGCATGTTGGTTCAAAGATAATTGTATGGATAAGTCACAGGTGCGTAGAAGGGTCAGTATTGATAAGAACCCGGTAAGGGAAGGGTGATCAACTGTGACCTATAAACAATGCATATGCATGCAAGAATTCGGGGTGGTAATGCAATGTAAGGCAGGAATGCATCAATGAAATGACCTTAAATAACTGAGCTTGTTAAGTACAAAATTTATTAAAGGTTGAATGCCGGTGAGGGGATGGATGAGAGATTAGGAAAGAAGGAACGGATCCCAGATCCTTTAATCGGTCGAGATGATTGAGAAGTTAGTTGGAGGGCGCTTGGCGACAAATTTATTAACAAGGGGAATTAATTAGTGAGCTGACTTCATACCTTTAATATGGGCGCATATGGGAGGGCCTTTGCTGTCAGTGTAGAGCGGCACACTTCGACTGTACAAGTGGGTCCTACGACTGCCACCTAATAAGTAACAAGTAATCTGTTTACCACAGGATATATTCCTATCTTATCCACGTTACCTGTAAGTGTATAACTGCGTTGTAAAGCATACGCAATGCCAAGTAATATTCGGCTAACGTTGAATCAAGTTTCATGTAATTCCTGACGTCTTCACAGTGGATGGATTAAAATTTTCGGCTCAGATTTTAGTTTTTGCATTATAATACCGTATGTTTACACTCAAAGAAATGAAATTTGTATACGCGATAAAGGGAGAGAGCTGCGCATTAAAGCAAACTTATAGAATAAAAAGATGCAAATTGTCGTATTGAATCGTAATGCTATAACTGCTCTTCTGGGTTTCGTTTTTTTACGTGCAGCTCAAATGCAGTAATATTTGCTCAGTTGAATCTCTTTTCTCTTTTCCCTGTTAATTATCCCTCTATTTACTTAATGTTTGCATCTTGGGACGTTGTTAAGTTTCAACATTAGAATTATGAGAGGATTTTGAAGAACCCGCAGTTGCTTTGACAGCAAAGTTCTATAATTTTAAATTATATTTAATGGCACGAGGGAGAAAAAAATTTCAAAACTGCCTTCGCTTAGTAGACAGAAATGCCACAATATAAGTCCAGCTTTCTTAGCCATTTTTAAACTGCACTTGTTTGTTCTCAATTGACAAAATTGCGTCGCCAAATACGGATGTTCATGGTAGATGGGTTTTCGGCCTGAATGCCAATGCCAGCGTCGTTCTTGTACCTTAGCAACAAATGGAACTGGCTCTTCATTCTACTACTCACAGTTCACAATGCATATTAGGTGTGGAGTCTACGTGGCACGGTGTTTGACGATTCGAGCATTAAGAGCCATGAAGAATACCGGATGTTGAGTGATCCCATCATCCCATCTACCCAATGTTGACCTTTGCAATTTCTGCCTGCCTTCTTGAGGCGAAATTCATTCCTCAAAATTTGTTAAAATTATGGTTAGTGGAAGTGATCTGTCTAATTTTGCGTGCTTTTAAAAAGAAAAGTCTGTCATTTTTGCGCTGTCCCCAACACTGTATCCAAATTACAACTGTGTGTATATTCACTTCTGATGACATTTCAGCAACCCTTAGTTATATTTTTGCAAAACGCAGTAACTAAAAATTTAGGATTTGTCTTTGCATATAGCGTACCGTCTTGTCTTGCCAGTACTACGTTTTCGTTGTCCGTCGCACATTCCTTCACCTAAGAAGGCACCCAGGATTACTTCAGGCTAGCTACTTTATTTGGTTGTAGCTCTGTAGATCCGCTAACCACTTACCATACCTGAAGTCCTCTTCATTTGATATTTCGTCTTAGGAGGAATGGTTATTCAAACGAATCCCTCCTAAATGCAAATACAGTGAGACGCGAAATCTGCAAAAACCTAATGTTTGCGCTCCATTTTAATACTTTTTCCGCATTAAGTGCTTCGAACTTTCGTGCTTGTAAAAATGGGTTAGCTGGCCTACAGAAATCATTGCTCATCAACAATGGTGCAGTCAACCGCATCAGTAGATGTATCAAAACACAGACTACATAAGGAATTAAGAAGAGGCGCAAAGCCAAATTGATAATGATGATATTATCATTCCAACTGCTAAACAAGTCTCAATTTTATCCAAAGCAGAGCATTTTATGGCATATATCTGGGTTTTCTGATTAAATAGATCTCAGATCATTTCAAGTGAATCTGCGACCCATTTTACACTAGCCACAGGAGTTTCGATATCTAACCATGGCTCACCAATGAAGGAAGGTTTGTCGCTTTTGGCAACGTAGCCATTTATTCCATTTTTCTCCAGCAGTCTTAAGTGATAGCTACTCTTGTTATTGTTTGCCGACTGTTGTGCGAAATTCTTACGCAATTTTGGAATGTTTTGCCTACATTAATAATGTTAATATACATCAAACGTTTAAAGCATGGATGCATTCCGGGTGCCTCTACAGAATGACCGACCACAATTTGGGAGGGTTTGAAAGCCGCAAATATTGCTCTCATACATTCTTCTATTTGACTCCAAGCATGCCGCTGCGTAGAATTAACATAAGAAATACATGCCGGACTAAGTCAGTCGAAGAACAGGACTTTAATAACTTCACTGACACCGAGGCTTTGCTTAGAATTTGTTGGACAGCATCAGAAAGAAGTGTGGCAAAATGAAGCATTGGCCCGCCAAGCGCCAACGCCTAAATAAATAATTATTGGTGGTTAAAAGCCTTAGTCTAAGCACAGTAGGCTTTATGGAGAAATGGAGGGCTGAAAACGAAACTAAACGAAATTCCATCTAGATGGTGCAAAATTACTTAAAGTAAAGCCATCCTTAAAACTTATTGAGTAGGCAAAACATTGGAAATTTGAATAGCTCTAGGTTGTGGAGGTCACTTTACGAGCAGTCAGCAGGCAATTTTGTGTACAAGCCATTTTTGGTAATGTATACGTCCCTTAGAAAAGTACTTTCTGCTGATTGTCATGCATGCCCACAGGTGGGATTGCAACGTGGCTAATATACATGCCCCTACGTGTTAGCCACCAGGGCATGAGTGCCCTTTGGCTTGGTTACAGGTTCATCCGACGGTATCCATCTTTCCACAATAATCCTCCCTGCTCTTCTTGTTCATTCAAATAAAGAATTGCTTGCTAACTTGAGCTCTAAAATCACCACTTAACATGGGCTATGGGATAAATTTGGCCTTAAAGATAAATGCTATTGATCGTCACATCAGCAGGACCTAAGATATGCCTTTTTAAAGGCAGCAAAATCCATATAATTTTAAAGAACAGGAAATGAATACTTATCAATTTTCTGGCTTACAGTGGAAGATTCCAAAGTGAACGAACTTATATACATACTATGTCACATGAAAAATATGTAAAAACAAAAGTTGTAGAAGTTCGTCGTGCAGCTATTGGTGCCGATGAGATCGGCTCATTCTTAATAAGCTGGAAAGCGCTTTAAGCAGACATATGATGGATACGAACGGTTGGTTCAAACTAGGCATTCTAAAGTTACTGACAAATGGAGCGGTAGCGCCAGAGAATTTCTACCGAAACATTACTCACCATATCACTGAAACCGTTTTTATTGTAGAAGCCTTATACGCTTAGGTGCTAAGGCCATTCTCATTGGCAATGTTCCTCCTGATTGTACCCTTACAGTTTACCATCTGCTAAGAATGAAGCACAGTGTAAAAGTAGTGCGTGGTAAATGTCACTCGAGTGAATTTTCGTGCTGAAATTTTCGCACGTCTTTGGTTGATCAATCCTTTACCTCCATTGCTCTGATTAAAATCATTTTCTCTCAATGCGTCACTTGTGCAAATTTTGGCTGCAGTTTGTCGGACTCCCACAAGGACTTGTCATTTATCTAATTCACACAGTTGATTGCATGATTCTATTTTGTCTACTCTTGTATTCACTCATTGCATAGTCAGGTTTCTTAAAAAGCTCTAGGTGAATATCTGTGCCAAGTGGGGTGAGTATCCGAACTTCACCGAATGTATTCAAAGTGTGTTTACGGATCACCAGCATTTTATTGGTCCACGCTAAAAAGAATATAGGAATGCTTTAGCCACAGCCTCCTTAGATTACCAAAATAATATGTCTGACTGTGCAAATTGTCAGGAACTAGCACCTTTAAATCTCTGGAGGTTAGTTCAAAGAGCCACACGCGACAAGCCGATTCATACTATACCCTTTAGGACCATCGGCAGAGGAACTGGGCAGTCCGTATTCGCCCTAAGCTCATGTCTAATAAAGCTGCGATGTCACCACCAAAATTTTTAAACCGTCGAAATGCAGTCAAACAACGGTTTCAGGAGCGCACATTTGTCAGCCGCTAACATGTTACCGGAGCACTCATCCGCTGTCACCTGTGCTGTATGCATAAGACAATCCCAACATCTTGCTGCAGCTTGTCAGTGGACTCCTCATTAGCAGGTGGCAAATATCGACTTTTTTTATTTTCAAGCAGTAATGGGTGTGTTCATAGGTTAATCCACTGCCTTTACCTTCGAATTATTGCTTGAAGGGCAACGATCCTATCCAAATCTAATTTTACAACCCAGTCATCGCCGCCTTCACTTGGGCCCACTCTCATTACCTCGAACTCATTAAGGATACAATTTCTAAATTTCAAATGCAATTAAATGAGGCCTTTTTAATTTGTCAACGGCTAGGTCGTACACCACCATTCACAGCAAACTTCATTCAAGGTCATTTTTGGTACTGAAATTATGACATTTTTCGGATAACGCTGACGTGAAATTGGAACAAAAATCGCTCTCGGCTTTATACTTTATGTTCTCGATTAATACTGAACTGCTAGCCTTATCACTGCTGTTTTTCATGTGCATTGCATGCACCCAAGCACATGAAAACTTGTTGAAAAGCATAAACCTGGAATATTTTTAACTGCTTCCTTGCTTGTGCCATTAGTCAACTCTTCTTGGCACAAAGCTTATAATTTAACCCACAAAAAGCCTTCAAAACGAACGAAACTTCAAAATTCACAGCCATAAACAGAAGATCTGTTGCAGCACCAGAGACACTTTACCACTTCTTTTGACTTATAGACGTCATGAGCCAGCATAAACGAAGCATGATAACCCTGTGTCGCTTCCCACCAGATTGCGTTAGCGCGACTTATTTCATGCTGCATTACTTTGCACTTGGAGACCGAGATCGTCAGTGTAGAATCTTAAAGGCTATGCTTATTGAAGCAGGCTATTCTGGCTAGATGTCCGACTGGATAATAAATATCCTCAGAGCAAGGTTGGTTTAAACTGTCCTAAATGAATTCACATTACCATACGCTTTTAAGTAGCAGGCCAAGTGCCATGGTTGAGAGCATTCTGTCCCATCCTAATATATAAGCACATCCCTATGGCTTCGGCATAAGCTCATTAATATAATTGCATCCCACCAACTCATGTTATAAAGCACCCCCGTGTGGTGGTGATGACCGCGATTATTGTTGCATTCATGTCGTGTTAATTTGAGTGGTATTGGTACTTTTGGCTCAGTACTCACACAATAAGGTGCCAAAAGAGGTGGATGGTGCCTTTAGCTCCTCTTGACGAGTTGGAGACATGCAAATGACTGAACGGATCTCCAAAGCAATGTAAACTGAAGAGTATCTGTTGCCATTGTACTTTGGCGAATCTATTTGTTCGAGTCAGAATCAAATGCTCTGTTCCTGCTGACCTCCTTTTATCTTTAATTTTGAAAGGCATGCTAGTGAGCACTAGCTTGCGACTACAGAAGTAGGAGGACAGAATAGCCAGAACTAACTGCTTTGCATCCCAACATTAATGGCCTTACTGCTCAAATGCTGAGTAATTTAGCACAAAGTAGGGTTTGGTCGAGCAAGTTAGTGCGGAGTGGCATAGACCGCCTTAGCGCAACGTAACGCAATGCAGAGTAGCGTAAATTGACAAAAAATTAGGTCTTCTTGCATCAAATTTTCATGGTTTTACAGACATAGCACACGTGAACTTTTTGTTGTTCGGCAATCAAAGAGACAACAGCTGCTGCCTTTTGCAAAAACTAATGGACAGACTAAAGAGGCTCATCACAACCTACTGTTATGCTTCGCCGCACTACTTTTCATTTTCTGTCAATTCACAAGTACCGCTTATCCTACTAAACTTCACCTATCCCACAGTCCCAACGTCATCTACAAAAACGCTATGCCTGCCACCGGTGCCATTCGATGCGCTAATCTATTTAACTGCAAATAGTTATATATCAGTGCACGCAATCCACTTAATTACCCTGCCTATCAGAGACCTTACGACAATTGTAAGTGCCTGCACACTACTTCAATGCCAAATGGGCGGGCGGGTGCACGAAAGTGAAGAATATAGCGCCTAAATGGTGCCGATTGATGTGACATAGAAAGAAGTAGGCGCCAAAGACGGAAAGCAAATGCGAGACGCATGGTCGGCTAACACCGCCTTGCCTCTATTGCCGATGGGAGATGTAATGGTTAATGCAAGCTACGATGCGATGTTGAAAGTGCTCCTAAGCAGAGCCGCTAGAGCATTCAAAAAGAGGGGCAGCAGTATCTATCCGCTCATCAATCACAAGGCGATCTAGCCAATGAGGCTGTAGAAAGCGCGTCTCTGACTTCTAAGGGCACAGACTATATTCATGGTAGTGACGACCTTACGTCACTCGCTCTAATCACTCCAATCACTTTAAGGAGATAAAAGTTAAGAAGGAATGAGCAAACGCAGAATCTAGTGTATTTGGGGCTGTCTCACATGACAATAAATGGCCACCATAAGTAAGCCACATTGGTTTAACACTGTATCGACTATTTTAAACTTATTTGTATTTGCACTTACGTGTTTGTGCTTGCGCTTACAGTTTACCCTAGCTTGATAAGTTTGTATGCGCAAATGGGCTAGATTTTGAAGAAAATAACGTGTTGGCATTAACTTTTTCTAGACTTCTATCTTTTCTTGTTCAAGATACTGCAAATTAACTTTGGTATGAATCGTTTCATTTCTCTGCACGGTCGGTGCATGTGAGATTGCAATATTCGTATGATCGAAATGGAAATTCTAGATGGTTGTAGTCCATTTTGAATCATAATTCAAATTTTCAGACATTTGCAGATTAGAACAAATGAAATTCAACAAAATGATTTATACGTAAATTTATGCTGACTTCTCGAAATTATCTCGGCCTTTGGATTGTTCGTGGTTGAGGGTCCCTTGCGCTTAATCGGATTGCTCATAAAATCACCTTTAAAGCAGCCGTGTCTAGAGAAAATTTGTCCTTCAACATGATCCTCTTCTGTATTGGCGTTCCTTTTAAGCTACAGCGCAAAAGAATAATGTCTTCGCAAATGCCTCTACTTCCCTTTCATTTTGATTTGCTGCCCCTGGTTTATTACGATCACTTTACACTTCTCTAATCTAGCCACTTTGCTTGCTCGAGACGAGTGGCTGAGAAGGGTAGGGTAAGGGTAGGATATGCCTAGTGTGAAGAGGGACACCAATTTATGTGCAATTTTGTACCACATAAGAACATGAAGCTTGCATTTTTCCGTTGATTACGGGTGAACATGTTTGATGGAGGCGCCGATCTCGACAAAGGCACCACCGGCATATATTCAGTGAATTCTTTTAATGTTTAAATTGGGGAATCGCTGGTTTCTCACTTCGCACCGGGACATAAAATGATGGTGAGCTTGGACATGTGATTAAAGTAACGCTCTAACTATCGGGCCGGTTAGGTTAATTTAGCCATCATTCCGTGATATCTGCATGCAGAGCCAGCGTTATATAAGGAGAGACGAGTGGCTGAGAAGGGTAGGGTAAGGGTAGGATATGCCTAGTGTGAAGAGGGACACCAATTTATTTGCAATTTTGTACCACATAAGAACATGAAGCTTGCATTTTTCCGTTGATTACGGGTGAAAGTAGTCGCCCTCGTCAAACCAAGCATGCCAACCACCAAGTTCTCCTTCCTAGATATTATACTCTTCTTACACAATGTTGGCTGTGTGCGCAAGCATTATAAAATGATGGCAAAATTGATCCTAGTGTCCTAGTAGTAGGGGTGCTGCCTTAACCAGGGAGAAAAACTTGACAGCTATCCATGTCGCGACTTGATGTGAAAAGCCATCATTACCTGCACTTAGTGTCGAAGTAACACAGCATTTACACTGCACTGGATGACTCAAGAATATTTTAGCGAAGTGCAGAAGACCCACAATCATCAAAGATGTGGTGGTTGTATCGCCTTCAACCAACATTTGCCTCTAAAGTCCTTACCTACTTCTCTGAGGCAAAATTCGCCTTTCCAAATTTGCCAAACATTTGATGAGCGGAAGTGATTTGCCCAAATCTGCACGCTTTTGCGGAGGGGTTTCTGCCATCTCTTGCGCTGCCTCCAACCATAATCTCAACTCACATCTATGTGCGTAATCATTACTAATTGCACTTCAGTAACCCTCATTTATATTTTAACTCAGCAGAAAAACACTAAAACTAGCGCTTTATCCTCACATACAGCACACCCTTCTTGCCAGGCCATCATCACTTGAATTACCTTCCTCCACATATTCTTTCGCCTAAAAAAGTAATTTAAGGTCTTGTAGGGCTAGCTATTTGTCCATTTGAACTCCTGCAGATCCGCTACCTCGATTACCAATGCTTGAAGTCCTCTGAATTTGGCATTTTGACTAAAATTGTGTGCGCATTCTAAATAAAACCTTCTCAAATGCAAATGTTTTTAAATCCGAAATTGCAATATCCGAGGGAAGCCTAAGATTTATGCTCCATTTGTGATGGTTTGATTGCATTCTGTCATCTTTAATTTGCAAATGCAGGTTTGTGTGCCTATTGACATCGCTGCCGATTTACAATCGTGTATTTAATCATACCAACCGACTAGGCCCAAAAGAGGCAAGGGGCAGGAATAAATAAAAGGATACTGTCATGAATAAGAGGAGGAACTCATATAGGCTGATTGACTAGTCTTGAATGTTTCCAGAAGAGAATTTTCATGGCTCATACCCTAGTTACGCGGGGCAAATAGATCTCAGTTGCAATTAGAGCCAAGATCATTTTAAGTGGGTCTGTAATCCGTTTAGCACTAAATACCGAATTCTAGAAATGCACGATGGCTTACCAATGGAGAGCGATCAAGTGCTCTCGCTAATGCAATCATTCAATTTATTTCCATCAGACAACCTGTATTCTAACTAAGGATGACGATTTCTGACTCTGCTGATGATTGTTTTGCAAAAGTCTTAATTGAAACTGAAGCGCTATACGGACACCAATCCTTTCGGCTTACAGCATATGTTCTAGATCTATGCGCGTCTTATGCGTGCCTCTACTAGGCGGCTAACTATCATTTGAAAGGGTCTGAGAATGGCAACCAATTACTAGCATGCTTAGATAAGCGCTCCTTCATCCATGTGGTCGTCTAAAGCCCTAGTAATATCGAGTGTAGAATTAACAAGAAGAGTACAGGCCTGTCCAAGTTGGTTAAAGAATGGGACTCTTCTTTATTAGACTGACTTTGAGGCGTCGCTTAACACCTATTGAATAGCATCAGGATGAAGCGTGGTGGTAACAAGCATCAACCAGCTATGCCTTAATACCTGAACCTGAGTGCAAGTCCATTAAATACCAAAACCAACATGATTTGCCATTCACGGTGCCTGACCGCAGATCAATAGCTTCTGGAATGCTTGATTCCTGGCCAAGGCATCTTTAGCATTTGAAAGCATAACATAACGGATTTATAGTATTGATGTTTCCGCAACTTCTGAGTACTTTTACTTAAAACGAGTTGCTTAATTGCCGTTATGTGATGGCTTTTAAAATAGAGTAAAATCAGAGATAAACCTATCTCGCTCGCGCCATTTGTTATCGTCATTGGCTGTTGTAAATGTCAGTAATTGGTTGAACTCTTCTTTTTCCATCCTTAGATGTGGATGTTTGGACATATAGATTTTGTGCCATTTAAAGATGTTAACGAAACCTTCGCGTCCTCCATATCATGATGATTGCGAAATGTTTGTAATGATTTTCACTATGGATCTTTGTGATTTAAAGTGTCCCATAACTGTGAAGGTTGGTCGCATTTATTGACAATTGCGAAATCACAAAACCTAACAGCTATGTTACATGTTGATGCTCATAATGTGCATCCATCCAATACTTGAAACAAAATAAATTTCAGTCATGTTCAGCATAACATGAACAAAGACCTGCTCGAATTTACTTTTTTAGTCTCAACCTATGCACGAAAACACGCTTTTGTCCTATACGGGATCTGAAAGGCTATGCTAAACCAAATACACAGAGGACGGATCATCAAATTTCCCAGCACCGCTTTTCTCGCAACACCACCTACTTGTTTTGAGAGACTTAATATGAAGATTTTTGGAATTTGCACTTAGTAAAACGCCGTTCCACAGACGTTGGAGAAACAGATGACTTTGGGATTTGAGTGAAACTCATCCATTCATTTTACGAAATCCGTAGAATTCGGTGATCTGTCCACGCTGACGAAAGAGAGCATCATGCAAGGGGATCAAGATCATTGGTCACACAACATTCGCATTCCATAAACTCGTATTGCAAAGGAATGCATAAAGGCCTGTTAATTTTCTACTCACGCCTAGTCTACTTTTTGTGCTCAAAAGCATCACTTTTTTAAATTTTACCTCGACTTTTACTTAATACCAGCTCACTCATGGGTGTAAGCCCAAATAGGGTGATTTAGAACACATGAGGAATTATCCTCCTTTTGGCGTTGCGTAGAACGCGTCGTTCTACATGTGAAGCACGAAGTCGTCAGCCTAATATATTACTTGCGTCATGATGTTGCCCAAATAAGACCAAGTGCCTCATTGCTGGCTGCACCATCAACTTCAAGTGGCCTTCACGCCCTCGTCGCATGATTGCCTTTGCTATCGCTGTTAGTGTGCAAAATTAGGCTGATAGTTTGACAAATTTTCGCTAGTCATTTTTACGGTAGAGTTCAGGCAGTAGTTGCCACTCTACGCATTCATTCAAGTGCAACACCATTCTTCAAATTTTATTACTTAGCTTCCTAAAAGCTTAGATCGATGACCGTTTCCATCAATTGTCTACCAGGACATCGACATAATATGACGATCAGAATCACCTAATTATACTCTGTTGATAGTAGGCTCACGTGCAGGTGTCTAAAATACAGTGATAAGACATTCTGTGCCAAGGTTTCTGCTTCTAAGCCTGAAGTAATAACAGTATGCGGACCCGCATCCACTGATTTAGCCACTACAACCCCATTTACTTCCATGGTCTTAGCGCTCGCGTTAAATTTCTCGTAAATCCCTGCAAATTGCCTAATCAAAATAATACAGCCATCACATACATGAGGAAAAACGTCCTATCGCTGGAGTGCGTGTCCTCAATCAAGTACCCAGCACAAACGTTCAAATGACCCACTAACATATGATTTCACGATGTGCATGTAAAAACACAACACTCATCGTAGGTCAGGCATAGATCAGCCCATAGGCTCATAACTTAGCTATAAGTACATATGTAGACTGCAAGTACAAGTAATTTCTGGATGAAATGCCTCCTCAAATCGGTCTCATGTTGGCAGCAGCTTTCATCCTGCATGGGGATTTTGCACGAAAGACCAGTAAGACACCTTCTATTACTTCGTTCTAATACGTGCAAAACGTATAAATATTTGACAAATTATAAGGTTTGATAAATTAGGGATTCTGACCAGTCAATATGCAATAACTGATTAATGGTAGAAGGGATTTGACTGCTTTTACTCCTTTGCTTCAGGTTACATCACGTCGCATCACTTAGCATCAAATCTCATCGCTTCATACATGTCACGATGAAGTCACCCTGGCACGGCTAAACGGATCTTCTTATTTCCTTCATATTTTGATTGCTGTTCACCTTTCACCACGCATTTTTGATTTATCTTCAAAATGCCTTTTAAATGACATCTATTTTGATGTAAGCAGGATACGGTCTGGCTTAGTTTGCACTTAAGCGTATCAAAAAGCACGGAACATGTGTGGATTAAAGAGAGATTTGTAAAAGGGATCCGTACGCATTATCGTTTGATTTCATTAGCCACTTCGGTAAAAAGCCACAAGTGATGCTTTGGATAAGGTCAGCATGAGGGAATACATTGCAATCCGTAATTTGTCCATGTCATGGATGATAACAAAAATCTAGCTAATTGAATGCACTGAGCAGGCTTTCTCAGGATCGCAAACAATTTATCATGTACCTGCCAAGTCACATGCCAATAACTTTGAGATCTCACTACAAGTTAACAATACTTAATTGCAAAAGCAGTAAAGTGCGAAATATGAGGGACAACTTTTTCCCGTTGCTTACATGCAGTCACTGGGTATGGACTCGTATTGCCTGGCACTTTATATGTGCTGTTTAACACATCGGCACTTGAAACACAGCATGTTATTTACAGTCATCCGTTCCTCCACATTGACGCTCGACCACTACAAATTTATCCGCATTTATTTGCAGACATGTAGAGGCACACTGAGTCAAATAAAGTTTCGTCCATCTCTAAACAGTGATTACAAATCAACGCTTTCTTATTTGTAGATCCTAGCGTTCCGCAGAATGTAAAAATGAAGGCAATCAACTCTTACTCGGTGCAAATGAAGTGGGACCCACCACCTGGTCCCTATGGCCATATTCTTGGCTATATTGTCACTTGGTACCTCGACAATGGACGGCAGAACGAGATTCACCTTCCTCCAATTCCGTCCTACGTCTTCACAGGCTTGCAGCCAGGACAAACCATTTCTGCCTATGTTAGAGCACTCACGCAAAAGGGACTGTTGTTAAAGCATAGGTACGCTAGTTATCCTAGTAGGATAGTCAACGTAACCACACCACATTTGAAGGGAGGTGAGTCTTTCCACCCATTTTATTGAGTGTTAAAATAATTGCAGTTGACTAAGCTTTATCAGTATGGCAAGGGTCTGCATCCTCATGATGCCATTTAAGTTATTTCTATACGGATTCTCACGATCCCTTTTCGTAATATCTACAACAGACCGTAAGATAGGTGTGCCCAATGAGGCTGTCTAAATGATCCTCAAGTACTTGTAACAGTTAATTGAAAATGGAAGCCAAAAGATATAATGGAGAAAATGTGCTGTTTTGCATAGAAGGAGGTGTGTCTGTCGCTACTAAAAGCACCGGAATGATTCCTGTGACCATAACGAATAGCACGTCTACCCGGACTCCTGTGATCAGAATGATCAACAAATCTACCTCAGCTGCCTCAAATCTCACAACGAAGGGATCCTTCTCCAATCCTTCTGTGCCTACTTCGAAAGGAGATGGCGTGTCAGTTGCTCCTAAAAATTCCGCAATGCCTCCTATTGTCGCAGCGAATAGCACGTCTGATGAGAATCCTATGATAAAAAATAATAGCAGGTCTCGTCAGAATCCCAACGGTACTTCAACCCAAAATCCTATAATTAGAATGAAAATCAGTTCCAACCAAACTCTCGCAATCATCAAGACGAACGAATCTGCCTCGGATTTCGTGATGACTATTTCAAGAAGTTTTATCACAATGCTCTCATTTATCGTGACTGGCAAGACTACATCCAAAGGTTTGGCCGTTTTAACTACATTCGCTTCCACAATAATGCTAGTACTGTCGTCGACCCTTCTTTGATTCTGCATAAACTGGCAACAACATCACCTACTCTAAATGTTGCAGCTCAATATTCACTTTTATCGAATACGCTGTTCAATTTCTTTCATTATTCCATTAATCCTCCATCCTAGCCTTGCAAACGAGGACCCGATTACACTAAACCATTCAATAACGGCAAATACATAACCTGGCATTTTAATTTAGTCTCACTGACCCAGTCGCAAATGAGTTCGATCTCGCAGCTATGTCCAGAAGGACAAAGGACTACACATAACCGGTCAAAAGGCGTACTGATAATTACTGAGCAGCAATTTAAGCTTTCACTATAAGGCTACCATTATCTTCAGTTCTAAAAGGCAATCCTTCCAAAGTTGCGAGCTATTTTGCCTAAGCGGCTCTCTTTAAATAACCTATCAGAAATCAGCTTCAGCCAGATCACTTGCGTTTGACTTCCTGCTTATTGCATTGGCCAAATTTAGCAACTGAGAGCAGCGAGTTGTTATCATAAGAATAGCAGTCACTTTAGGCCTATTGATAACAAGACATTGGAAAATACGCGTAAGACGGTCGAAACGAGGCACTAAGACTCGAACCAAAGGCCGACATGTACTCATGCCTAGTGGATATTGGCCAATAGCTAGGCGAACATACGCACATTGGCCGAATAGATAAACCGTTCAGGTCTTCAAATCTGCTGATTGATTATCTGGTGTTAAGTTTGATAGATCCATGGCCATTTGTCCATAAAAAGTGCTTGGATTGGAATGTCTACCTCGTTGTCACTCAAAACTGACAAAATTCCTTCATTTACTATGTTGTAAGAGCATATCTTAGTTCCTACTCATACGCTAGTCAATAGGATCCACTCGTTAAATACAAATTTATCACAGTTAACTAGTTCGGGAAGATAAAAGCCAGCATGGGCAGCAAAAGACGTTAGGAGAGGTGTTTGCTAAGAGCGCTGAGAATCAACTGCTGCTGTGCGCGAATGTGGGGCGAAATTGTACATCAACCTTCAATAAGCTACTACAAACTAAGCGGTAAAAAGGAAGCTGAAGAAATTTGAGGCACTTTAAGGCTTGTTGTGGACGCAATGCACATATATATAATATAAGTGAAAATAATATTCGTTTCGTGGATCATTGCGATGAGTAGTTATCAATTTTACATCTTGTTAACCGGTGATGAGTGTAAAACTCAGGTCAGCAGCAGGCTCAGCACTTAGGCTATCCGATAAGAGAAACTAAAGCTTTGAATCACGTAGGCCTCTAGATGTACCTGTAAAGGCCCTAATTTGGACTCATGCGCCATCGGCTAACACGCAGGCGCATGTATATTAGCCATGTGATCCACGTGCCCTCTATGCTGTGACCTCATTTCTGAGCTTGCTTGACCGCCTCTAGAAACCTAACTTAATGAAGGTCTCCTGAGTGAACCCTTGTAATACTGAGACAATCCACCTGCTCCACCTATTTAAAAGTGCTTGTCAATCACGAGTTCAATCTCAAGTAAACCTTGGGATTCATAATTTGCCAAATACTAGATGCTAAAGTAAATGACTACAGAGTTACGCAGCCAAAGAACCGCAAATCGCACGTTATTATGAATTTGCGAGAATCAGAAAGCACTAACAATAACCAGTTTACAGCTGACAGAGTGCGTCGCAGAAAGGGTGAGGGTGGATGACATGACACTCACACTAGGCGGCGACTACAGTATCGGTATCACGCCAATTGAGGGTCATTCGAATATTTTCCTTGACTCTTTTGCTGCCTGGGTTGATGTACACGCTTTAATTCGCAACACACTTACAGTATGCTCCTCTCTATTCCTCTGAACGAAATCAGCAAATTTCTTTGGCAAACTTAAGGATGTGAAAACATAAAATTAGTGCAGATCTGACCTCTTTACTTTAATTACAATTGCTACCTGACTGACGGTCGCTGACCCTATCCATATTGTTGCCTTGAAGTTTATCACCTCTTCTGCATTGGACTTTGAGATTTCAATGCGTAGAGCTGGAATTTAGACCTTTAAGCCAACTGAATGGAGGAAGGGCAAACTTACAATTTGCTACATGCTTTAGAAAGGCCCCAAAGCAATTAGTTTTTAAAGGATCTTAATGTTCCGTATTTTGATACGGATGATGCGATAAGGGCTGTCATTAAGAGTGCCATAAAGACAGGTCTTAAGAACTTAATGCGATTTCGGTGAGTGATTGTTGAAAGACATGCAATTGTGAAGCACGCATGTTTGGCAGTCCTAGTTGTCAAATCCACCCAAGCTTCAACACTGCCGGGCTAGATCCGAATTGCGTTCCCAGCACAGGAGCCCCTGTTCCAGAAGAGCCCTCGTTGGACTGACACTTGGTCAGACAGGTAGGCTAGCCGTTTAGCATTTATGGTTATACCTTAACTGCATTGACAGTAGTGACATTTACTCGACTAAGGCAAAGAAATCAAAGCAGCTGCTTGAGATTGTACTGCAAGAGAAACATCCACGGGCTAAAGCAAAAGCATATTTTTAAATTTTTCTGTTGATTTCTCCTTTAAAAACGCCAGATCGACACTAGTAGCATATTATTCTGAAGAACGCATAAGGCTGTGGATTTCATCCCTCGGCGCAAATAAGTAGCATAATTAGAGATAGTGTAGCGATGTTCTAAACTTGTAGCGTCACCAGAGTGCTTTGTGACATTCACTGCGGCACACGTAAATGATGGGTGCTACAAAGGAATCTTTATACATTTTCTTTACATTGAAGTGTGGATGAAACTACTTTACTTTGCTGTTTGGGCATGCTGAAATTGATGGCGGTGGCAGAGGTCAAGACGTCGCTTGTCTCAGATGAAGATGCAAAGACCAATTTGAATTCTGCTCTTGAGATAATCAAAGCGCTCTGCTTTCAGACTAGAGACACATCCAATATCAGCTGGTTCGCTCACAATAATTTCCGATATTTATGTTTGAGCGTAAATTCCCTCTTTCTCTAATATTTGATAAAATTGGGAGCTTACCATTTTCGGGAAAGCGTATGCGATTCGTTATGTCAATCACATACGCACGTAGGCGAGTAAAGGATTTTATAATCGGAAGTGGCATTAGCAATCACAAGGCAAGCTAAACTTGCGGATTTACAGTTTCCAGCCATAACCATAGACGATCGACATGATTTGAGCCTGTCTGCCCGTGCTGAGTCAAAAATCAGGTGGCTCCTTAGTAACGTGGTGTTAGATGTAGCAGACTGCACGAGTTTCGTCTCCAATTGAATGTGCAGGGAACCTTTTAAAATTTTGTAGCACCAAGGTTCAGGATCAACGGGTTTAGGCTGCTTCCCTGCATCCGAATGCATTGTCTAACAAGCGCTGTCAATTGTCTGAGTTTAGCTGGCACATTTAGAGCGGGATCGTACACTTCAGCACACTTTTGTGCAAAATTTTTACCACCTAATGATATTTTTTTTTGCTTTTTGGAACGCTTTTAGCCAAATTTTGTAACGTTGCTTGCCCTTCGAGAATATAAGTGTCCTATAGCTGTCCTGTGTTGATGTTAATTTTATCTCTAGACGGGGCTAGTTTTATGTATTGTTGCACAATTGTTGTTACCAGGAAGTAAATTAGATCCCAGTGATTGAAAGCTTTGCTTTTTGAAGCGTAGTCTACCATAAGCCTTAGTGTGCTTGGATTTACCGTACTTGGACTAAGTTGATTTTAGCGCTACGGCAGGTAGTTGCGACGTGCTTATTATGCAAGAACATCTATAGCAGGTAATTGAAAGCCTTACGCAGATACACATTGATTATAGCAGCTATTCGACACAGGCTCTGCGAAAGAGAATAGCTTATCAGTCGAAGATTGGTCTTATTCTCACGATCCATAGCGTACACTTGCATGTTACGTTGAGAGGAGGCGAGTGAAAGGATGGAAATGCCAACTTTTAACATCTCTTGTATTTTTGCGATGACATTTTGCTTAAGTCTGAGTCCTTGTCAACTTTGTGCCCAGTTTTTATAAGATTGCTCGATTTTTTGTATGAGAGCTGGTGCATTCTGTTCATTTCTAGTGCCAGATGAAAGCACAGGATGAGTTCCTCTGGTGGACTTAATGCCGCAAAAGCAGTCGATTTGCCTGCGAGCATCTCACATGTGGACTCGATTTCATCACTTACTCCTCACCCTCCTTTGCATACTCTCGAGAGTGAAGGTAAGCAGCCTGTTCCTACATAATTTGTAGGCAGGTCAGACTTTGGTCACACCACCTCACTGCCTAAATCTTGTTATCCCCTTGTAGAGCATAGCTATATCTGTTGGCCTACAACGACGAGTAAGAATGTAAGCCTTCTTTCCTAGACCATTTGCTCCGCTTTTCACTGCATATATGCGCCTGTCTAAGTTTGCCTATTTTGTGTGTGCCATTGCCTACATTCATTTTCGCCCTTTTGAAGAGTCGCATTGATCTGTGCCCCAAGGAGAGGCAGAAATGTGTGTGCCTGTGGCAAAAGGTCACATCTATTCCATCATTTTCTCCTGGTTTGTCCTTTTAGCTGGTCGATTCGTTGAATCCGTCCTGGACAAGGTGAGATCTCCCTTAATCTCTCATTTGGTGGCTAGTTAGTTGCCTTCTTGATTTCAACTCTACAATTTGCCAACACTCCATCACCCACCAATCAACTTGCCTCACCACATTTATTCGTTTGTTTCTCATGAGGCCATTCTGCTTCTTTCTAATTCAGAATGAAGCGGACGTGGCACACGAGACTGGCAAAAGCTCGCATGGCGGGTGGAGGAAATTTTTCTCCCGTTGTCTGTGTGGGTGCGGGACGAAGGGGTCCGTCAATCAAGCGATGCACTGCAGGCAACAACCTATTAAACCCATTTTTGAAGGGTGTGAAATTTACGGCTAAAAGTTTCAGTGCTACCCACTGTTTCCCTTTGGCACTTCAAATTAAGTGGCAACATAATGGAGGAATCGTTATAAAGGTTATTTGAATCAACTTATAAATGTGGAAATAGGTAGCCAAGTCAAGCAGACACCGTGAATCTCAGCATACAATTCTGCAAATCAGCTGCTATCTATCAGTTGTGATGAGGCCTTCTACTTCCACCATGTGTTCTCGATGGAAATTGATAAATAACCTCCACGAGTCAGTCGCTGAATATTAAAGCAATACCAGAGTTTATTCCATCCGCTGCATGCAGAAGAGTGCAACATTGCTACGGAATGTCTAACACTACAATCACTCGGTCGGGTTTTAACATTTGATCGTCACTTCTGGTAGAAAAATTACTTGATTGGCTTAACGAAAGTTAAAATCACGGTATGATATTTACTGCATACTAGTTTGTGCGACTCAATTAAACTTATTCGTTATTGCCACATGTTTGCAGGCGTAATCAATTTAGTTGTTCGAGCCTGTTAGCGAAAGAAGCCATTCGCAAAAGCTTGTTTGAAGTCAATGCTGACCGATTAGCCAAGATTTATGAAACAAGTTTTAAGCAAGGTTGATTCGCAGAAAATTTCGCCGAAATTTTTAAAAATCTTGCACTGTACTTTTAAGTGCACACAATAAAGACGGGTGCTTTATGAAATCCCGTGGCATTTTTGAATATCAACATTCAAAATTGCAAGATTTCTTAATAACATTAAAGAACCTAACCACGAATATGCTTTTAATTCAAATGCTGATTTTTTCACTGCCTATATCCATCAACTAGTCGAGATTGCGAGGGATTCCTTATAATGTCTGCGATCTTATGACTGATTTGTCGACCCTGGCTAAATAAATGACGAGCTGGCAAAAACCGTTGCAGTAAATGAAGGGCATAGCTGCACATAAAACCTATGCTCAAATTTTAGTTTTTGATTGATAATTAGTGTTGAACCATTAGAGCTCTTTTTGAGGGGTTCTGTGCGCCTCGAGCTCTATTATGAGTTAATGCTTTTGATGCCCGATAATTCAATGCTCGTCGGCGCTGCGCTTAGATTTAGCCTATCTAGCACAGCTTCTTGTCATCAGCGTGCGATTCATTTCAAGAAGCTAAGGTTATAATAATGTTATAGTAATTTCTGCATGGCAAATTAATCATCAAGTAATATTAGTTAAAATCCCAGCGTCAAGCATCTAAAGGTTATATACGTTAAAAGGAGTTCAAAAGACCCCTTTTAGGACAGTGGAGGGAGTCCTCCAATACAAATGCGAGTAGCGCACTTAATTTAATTTAAAATGCAATATTGTTTCTAGATCAACTTTTCTTGAAAGTATTTCAAATCCCAGCTTTGGTCTGGCTGAATCGGTGAGTATTAAAATATTCAATCAGCTTACCTAAGCACAATGGTTCCTGGTTGGAGTTTGGAGCAGTATTGAGTTTTGCAACTGCCAAAATTGGAGAAATTATGAAGGTTCGACTACAAAGTGACTTAACTATGGCGCGTACATTTGAATCTTCTTATGATGGAATCGTGACCACATATGCTATGGTCAATATTTCGGATAGTGGAAAATCAAATGCATGACATTTTTAGCAAAGCAACAAAATATGCATGCAAAGAGATGCTGAATTACGGTTGAATATGTGATTCACGGCTATTTATGCCTTTGCAAGAAAGAGAACCAATGTAGCGCACGCAAAAGAACAGATTGGAAGTGACTATTACTCTTCTATCTCTTTTTGAAAGAGACAGTTATTTGCAAAAAAATATTTATAGGAAAAAGCAAAGGACTCAGCCTTTAGTCACACATGATCTAAGCATCATAGTCTTCTTAGGGATAAGGTGATGCATGCCTCAGAACAGGGGTAGGCTGCGAGCATAGTATCCAGTCATGACCATCGGCGTGGGTGAGAGGACAATCAATCTGACGATAGCATTTCGTTGAGGCAAAACGGCACCAATACTCGGGTGGACTTCACGATGTATTTACTAGTTGACAGTACAATTTTCCCACTAATGCAACTAATCACTTGCAGTAGTGCATACGTGGCTTATATGCTATTTCTGCAAAGATATTTGGCAGGTGAGGTTCGACATCGACGTCTACCAGTTTTGCCATCGCCGCCTCCGACGCTAGCACAGGGAGCCCCTTAGCCGCTCTAACTTATCCCTCCACAGCAACCAAAACTTTGTACCTTCCTTAGTTTCCATCTCTCTCTGTCTCCAACTTTTCCTCTAACACTGTCTTTACTCATTCCGCGATACCACTTTTACAGGCATGACCTCCTTTAAGACACGTCGTAAGTGGTTTTAGATTATTTAATGACCTTCATCACGTACATTCGCCCATAGTTTAGTAAGGCGCACACTTTACTGGTTTAGATGGTTTGCTGCAATTCAACACGTCTGGCCGAAATCTCGCCTACCTGCTGTGTTTGGCAAACTGTTTGTCCGCACACATCGCTGGCCAAGCTGTTACATGTTTAAACAGCTATCATGCTTCATTTCTGCATAACGGACAGAGTGCCTAACTCCTTTACCTCCTATCTAATAAATTAGACAGCTGGCTGGATTTTTGCTTGTTTGCACATCTGTATATTTGGCTGTTTGGCCGGTACGGAAGCAGGTTGGTAGATTGATTGCTTACCTACATTCCTTTGATGTGCTTTTGACTGTGTGGATGGCCAGTAATCTAGCAGTCCAGATTAGTTGTTTCTTAAGCATGGCTAAATAATTTGATAACTACCAAGACGCACGTGCACACTCGCAGTGTTTTGTGCCAAAACAGACAACCTGCACATCAGTTGTATCCACAATGTCAGATTTTAGATCTAGAACAGCTATGCGCAAACACAGAAGGAGGCAAGCAGCTAAACACAACATAAATCATTTCTGGATCAAAGGAGATTAAAAAATCGCTTGCATATATATCTTGACAGTTTCGTTCTTCTTACAAAAAATAGGCATTCTACACATCGACCGCACCTACACTGTCTGTTGTAAAACTATAGCAGCCCTCTTCTCTTAAGGAAAGCGAAAACTACTGAATTCGATGTCACTAAGTCGTAATAATAATCAATTCTCGATCAGAATTACAGATAAGGGGGCAGATGTGTATTTTTGCTAACGCAGATTCCTTTGCTAGAATGGGTCTCCCAGATATTAGGCACACCGAAGGCGCAAGCTTTCTACACTATAAGGCTCGCAAGCAGCTACAGAAGGAAACAGTATTCTATGCCATATTTCTTATTGATTTTGGAGTAAGAAGGGAAAAAGACAGCGCTATCTTGTGCTCTTGATAAAAGTATCAATAAAATTATTCATACGTCTGATTTTCAATTTATATCAATGCTGGTGGCAGGTAAACTGGATTTTTCGAGAGTGCAAAATTTGTACATTACCAACCCTCTGAGCCAGCCTTGGCACCATTATTATTCGGTTAATGCAAGAACTAACGCAAGCAATTGCCAAATGGAATAGGCTACCATGTTTAAATTTTGATCAACTCTAGATCCAAACTGATAGAATGCGGCGCAGCTCTATATAATTGTGTTGTTTCAGCTTTCTTTACTTAAATTGGGTGGGTCCTAGGTTTTATCATCGCTTCCAAGGAAGGGAACACAGCTGAGTACAAATTTGAACAATTGAAAATAAAAACCAAGAAACTAGATCGCAGCTATATCTTTGCACAATCTCAATTTTTGTATCGAAATCATACTCATTACATTTTGGTCATTCCAACCAAAACTGCACAATGCGTGCATGGAGGTGAACCAACATTTGAGTAATTAATTTACCAGTTAGTTCATGATTGAAATGAAAAACACGGGACATTTCAGTATTCACGCTTTTCTCGCTTGACATTGGTTTCCTGGAGAACCGCTTTTCTGGCACCGCAACAAGCCAAGCAGCCTGGTTCTTACTAGGATCATTTTCAGAGCAAGACGGAAAAACACGGAACGCATAATGCTAGGGCTAAACCTTAAGCATGCATTTATCCAAAACACCCAGGATTTTATGAAACTGTTACTTACATTAATCTCTTTAACTTGCCGAAATCAATGAAGTCAGTCGCTCAGTCTTCACGAATGCCAACTAACCTACTAAAAGTCATGGGCCAGCAATCACGACTACACTGAAAGGGATAGGGGCAAGAAAATCCAACCCTCATCACGCTATTTACGCTAAGATAAAATCTTGGTGCTCCTGATGATTATGTCTAGGACAATTAGCTGAAAACGTTATTACCAAGACTGCATGGCATAATGCCGAGGAAATTGAAACAGCTAATTTATCCAATGACCAAAGCGGCATTGAAGAACAAAAATTAAAAAAAATCTAAAAGACAATGGTTTACTTTACTACAATATGCCTCCACCGAAGTTCCACGATCCAATGCACGCAAGTAAAAATAAAATCATACCATCTAATTATGGTGTTTATGCAGCTGCATTCGTTTAAGGTGTGTCGACATCGCATCTTAAACCAAACTCAACCAACCAAGATATGTCATAAGGCGTGCTCGTCTAAAACCAGATGGCTGGAAAAAAGTTTTGATCGAAATTAAGGTTCTTTAAGAAAAGTAAAAGTAATTTCATTAAGGCTTGCCATATGAGGCAATTTTATTTGGGCGTCTGACTTATCAGTAATGACAGATCAAATGGGGAATCACGCGTCAAAGAGATGTTTACTACCAATCTAAATCAGCCCGCCCACTCGCCTGCCTCTCCTTCCCATCTGTACTCCTTCGCATCCCGAACAGTGCGCAGGTAGTTGTGACAGCAGTTCAATTACCCCATTATTTATGCCCGCCTTTATGTCATTCTCTTCTACAGCAGCTGCTGCTGGCCGAAGAGGCGGACGGGTAGACGTACTAAGCAAAGGCGTTCATGATTGCGGTGGAGCTGATTCGATGGCACGAAGAATACGATGACAACTTATTGGCGCGATGGTAAGGCGTCTGACTCTAGATGTATATATAAAACACGTGCGAATCCGTGCACTTCATTCCCCTTAGCTTGAACTTCTACTTCGTCATATCGCTTGCAAAATGCATCGCTTTTTCAACTTGTCTGCATACTTCGTGCCATCCAATAGGGCAGGAAGCAGAGTTATGGACAAAATAGTTGTGAGATAATATAGCCTAATCGCGGACAGCAGGAATGAATTAATTGAATATGAGACGGTTTTAATACAATGATTGAGATAAATGTTAAAAGCAAAGCACCGGGAGGCGGGGAAAGTGATACGCAGACTCCATCACTGCGGCTGTAGATGGGACTCGAACTCGCAAAATTTTGAGTGGAAACCAGGCACACCACCCGCTGCGCTGCCACAGATCCGTCTTTGAATTCCTTTTTTCTATTCCGGCTTCAGCGACCCGTTGCTTTGGCCGCTACGACTCCTCTTCACTCCTTATTGCATAGCACGCCATACCTTCTCTCCTACATTTACTTGATGCAAAGTTTGCACACCCTCATGGCCTATGTGTTGACACTTCTGGTTCAGTCTAGCACTACATCACGCAACCCAAGGTGATGCGCTGCACTGTATTTACTTCCTTCCTGTGTGTGTTTTGCGATTGCATCTAATTGAAGGCGGAAGCGTCAAGACAGTATTGGCAAGAGGGCTTGGTGATAATGTGGATGAGGCTAGTGTGGTTGAGTTGTGTAAGTGGTCAGTGGCAGCGGTTAATGTGCCCCTCCGGCAAATTAGTCGGAGGATATAGGGGCCTAGTTGTGATGCGGTGGTTGGGAATTAAAGGCCCGTAGAGGCATGTTCGCACCCCATTCCATTTCTTCATTTCGTGCCTTCTGATCAACGGTCATTTGTCGCTCTATTAAGAGTGGAGTGAAGTAGCATCGTCACTGTTGCAGTTGCAACACTGCCCTATGGCGTGGTGACTCCTGCGACCCTTTCTCATTCTTAAACCACCAACTTCCTTTAAATATTGTCCTAATGAAGAACGGACTAGGCGCATGCTCCAGTTGCGGTAGGTAAGCGGGACAAATGTTAGGCTGGATTTTTCCATGACACCATCGATGCCTTGAGATCGAAGAGACTTAAATGCTACTTTAATATCCGGTGATGCATAGCATGCTACAACAGTACCACTTGAGACCCCCTTGAAGACAAATGAAAGCATAATGCTGAGGCGGTTCAGGTCACTTCGACTTCTCCACCTCCATTAATGCTCTTAATGGTACCAATTTCTCTCTAGCTCTTCTTCGCCGTCTTCTCGGGATTAGTCTTTGCACTCCTTCTGCTGATCTTTTTAATGCATCAGCTCCAGCTTGAATGCGGCTAAGAAAAGAGCGGATCCCGCAAGATGGACCTTAATATGTGGTGCCAAAAAGGAAGATATTAAATTAACTAAAATTAAAACAACGATCAAGTAGAATTACTAATCAATGAACCAATTAGGCGAAAAAGCAAGTTTTGACCTGACTTACAATGGAGCTGGATGTCAGGTCGCCTGAGAAGTATTCGACGGGAAGATGGCATAATTGGACGCGCAAATTAAAACTACACACACAGTTGCACAGCTATATGTAATTTATTTTGGCAATGAGGAACACATGTCTTCGTGACCATTTCTGTGATTATGCATTTGATCCAGCTCTCTAAACTGTAACATATGAGCCTAGGTGATAAGACAGTCAAATACTTTTACGCTGTGCTATGCAAGAGCTCAATGCAGCAAATTTTGGACTTCATCTAGAGAGCACATGACAAAGAATGAACACAAGCAATATGGGAAGTAGATGGTCCTGTGCAGTTCAAATCGCTAACGTATATATCTTTATTCTCCAGAGATCAATGAATGGAGAGACTGAATAGGGATGGTCTGAAATGAGCCAAAATTAATGAAATGGAATAGTAGTGACTACATTACGTGTAAACCTCTGACTTTGTCCCACCATCGAGGCTGCACCGCGCCAAATTCGTGTTAGCAAGTGCTTAGGTGACATTGATGGAAAGCTCAACATTGCTGGTCCACTTTATCTCACTTTGCTTATCTACTCCTGCTTTACCTGATTCATCTACAATCCTTTCTACTCATTTATGTGATTTTGCATTGCATCGATTCGCACTGTATTCCACCGCGCAGTTTAGGATTTTATTGCTATGTTATACTAGGAAACGGTGGTCGAATCAGCAGTGGCCTTGGAAGCAGTGGTGATTTCGACGAAAGTGGTGGCTTTGACGGCATTAGCTAAAGTCATATGCACGCCCTCACACTGATGGTTTGCAGAATGAAGCTGTGCGAGCTGTATTTGCAAGTGAATAGACAGCCTATTACGAGACGTATTGCCGAATTAAAAGTGTGCAGCGCTGATGCTAGTAAATCAATGCTTTGTAACCTCAAACAAGTCGCGTTTTGGTAGGGATTTGTTTGAAGACACTAAAGAAGACATAAATTACTAAATTCGAGGTGCTCAAAGACATAATTAGCATGCATGGTTAATGGAGCGCAGTCGCTTTTACTTCTAAAATGCCGCTCGGTGATTTCTAGTGTGTGAACTTATTTTGTATAAATATGGTATAAACATCATACGATGCTTCTCCTGCAGTTGCGACTTACACTACTGGTAAAATCAAAACCACCTTCTTCTCAGGTTAAAGTTTAGTTTTAGATGATGGATGCAGGCTACGGTTAACAAACCGATGAGACCAAGTAAATCTCTGTGTTGCTCTAAGGTAGAGCTTTCAGTGAGGAGCGACGAAGAGCATTTTAGGTTGATGAGCTTCTAGTTAACATCCTAAGGTATTGGCGGCTTGAGTGACGCCTAGAACGTGTGATTAAACTTAGAGCCACGCCTAAAGTTAAAATCAGCTGAAATGATCAAGGCACCATTTAGACATATCCAAAAGTGAAGGAACGTGTGAAGAAAAATTTTCATTGGAACAGTCTGTCGTGATCTCGTTTAGGCAACGACTGCTTAAATTAAGCCAAGTGAGTGCTTTTTAAGGCAATCTTAAGTACTACCATTGAATGCCTCAAACACGTTTATTAACTTTTTCAGCGGAGCTAATCCAAAACTATGCAAAATGGTGAACAAACATTGCGAATTTTATGTGGAAGGCCACAGCCTTTTCAGCAGCATAGTTAAAGAGAATGATTGAGGTTGATCTTTAAAGCCGGAAGAGAAACGAACATTCACACGTGGCAGCTGTGCCTTTGATGGGAGAAAAATCCGATCTTATGGGCATAGCTGCTCGAACCGTGCACCGGTTTTAAGCAACCATTTTAGCAAACCTGTCAAGACTGGTGTCAAAACCTTGAAAAACAGATGGTCCGACGCGTTAGCTTAGCAATTAGCCAGCTGGCCGAATGGAATACACTTTTCGTAACATGTGATTTTTAGTATTTTCTTGTCAGAGGAGTCTGCAACGCGAACCCCAATATCCAAACGTAAAATAGTAAAGCCTTCGTCTTTGCTTAGTTCAACGCACTGAAACTTAACGTAACGCAACTCTTCGTAGAGGAGGCGAGGCACACACAAAAAAAGAGGAAACCCGCTCTTACTGTTTATTTTGGTCGCCTTTTAATCATTAAACAACAAACAAGCAGCTGATTTACTGCCTAATTTCTTGAGCAGACGCGTAAAACTTACCGGAATACGCCACCATATATTCAGATGTATATTTAAATTTATTTTTCGGTATTCAACCGACCTTCACGACCACCACTATTACCATCAGGACCAACAGCAACGACACGCCTGCCATTACTGACATCCAATGCGCAATCCATCCCGCCAGTAATCAGTCAGCTGTCCGCATAGTCGATCATTAACTGATGCATCTAGTCGCCTGATTTTCCGCCCATCGCTACTGCTGAGGTGATGCATAGGAGTGAAGGCATGAGTGAGTCAAACACGGGAGAGAAGAATGGCAGAGGGCAAGGAGGAGAGGTGAAAAATGAGGTGACAATAGAAGCAGGCTGGTGGATGTCTAACAAGAGCCCATCACTAATCTTAAAATTTTCGTCAGCTACGCCATTCTGCCCCTCTTTACCGACTTGCAAACGTCTTTGTCGAAACAAAGATGAGTGCAATGCACAATGTAGTATTAAGTATGGCGCTGAAATGGACTGTCACAGCGCTCTTACAGTATACACCACAATCTCTTCATCCACCTAATATTCAGCTACGAATCTCCTAAGACACCGAGGGTTTGGACAGCATGATCCACGCGTCTAAAAGCATTGGCCACGTCCTGAGCATTAGCGCACTTGGACTTCATGCACTTATGTACAGTGACGTTCTCCATCTTAGTATTAGGCACACCGCGAACATCCTTCCAGACGAGTTGATCTACCTTAAATACCTCAACAATGCTAACGATCCAGATTGTAATAACAACATGTAGGGCTTTAAAGTAGAGGAATGATATCATATACGGCCTACCTCGATTGAGCCTGATTAGTCTGTGGGATAGCACGTTCATAAAAAGGAAAATTTCCACTTTAGATCGGCGCAAACTGGCTTGGATAATTTTAGTAGAGAATGAGCTTGATAAAGTGCTCAATGGTGTTTTCTTAAACCTCACAAGACACGAATCCTTTAAAGTGTAGAGTAGCTGGTTCATAACTAGCAAAGTTTAAGTGAGGTGGAAAGGAGGAATAAGACGCGCACCCTGAAATCCGTCCTTATATTAATATCGATCAACCGCAATTTTTGCCGAGCATGGGCTAAATATGAGTATTTAAAGGAGGAACAACAAAGTATGGAGAAAAAAGGGAAGCAATTAACTCACGAATCAGCAAACACTTGGTCTCTGCTAAGACGCAGATGGCGAGTAAACGAAAGGGTTCACAGGGCAGGAGAAGAGGTCCAATCCACAGGTCGCATTCTTCTAACCCGCTGCTTTGAACCAATTCTGGTGCTCCCGAGTCATCATTTATATCATCATTTTGTCCGTTGAATTAAAGGGTGGATAATAAATAGTCTCGCACTCATTAAAATACACTCCTCAATGGAATAGATTTTGCTGTCGTGAGCTTGTTCTAATCGCAAAAAAAAACATTTCTCACCACCTCTTTTTTACTTATGGGCTGTACACATTTTCAGTGTCTGAATCCGGCGAGGTATGCGAGTAAGGCTAAAAGCATAAATAGCTTTAAAAAAAACGATTCAAAGTTGACTAGGTTGCCAGGAATCACTCATGCATAAAACACATTTTATTTAGGCTTTATAAACACCAACAAATCCATACTGCATCTCTGCTTAGGCATGGAAGATACCAGGCTTGCAAATAATTCCGTCTTTGCTTTAGAAGAATCAACCAAGCATGTAGTTCTTAAGCCCTACGTGTACTTGAACTCTACATTTAAATTCGCCTGGGCATAAGGACTAGCAAAGTTGAGAATATAGACCTGACTTTGACATTTATACTTCATCTTAACAATCTGCCCACTCTCATGACTAAAATGCTTTCTTTCTGGAAAAGATTTGTTTTTTCCTATTTACCCCCTTCCTGTGAGCATCGTAGACAGGCTTGTCCCAGCCAGCTTCATATACCGCTTATGCACGGTCCGGGGTAACTCCTGTGCATTCCAAGAGTAGAGGAGAAGAAGGTGGAATAAATACGCAGAATGGTAATTTAAAATTTTGGATATGGTCACGTCAATCAGGGGATTTAGAGATAGGTGAGTAGGTCAGCAGGCCCCCAGACAGACGATTCTAGCTTTGTGATCTTGTTCAGCCTCAGCTACTATAGCAACTTACTGGCTAACTAAGTAAACCAGAGAAGAACACGAGAGCAAGCAAGTAAGTAAGCGCGTTTTTGGCTATGTAAATCATCCTTTTAGCAAAAAGCACTGATGAAAAATGCGGTAATGGGAAAGTAAACCACAAGTTCAGACGGAAGGTGGGGACGTAATATGCCCACTGCAATGATCTTTCACCTGAGCGCTTGGAATGCAGCCAATTGAAATAACGGAAGCGAAATGACAAAGTTGCGACTTTGGTCCCTCGTGTATATCCTTGCGATATTCATCAGTCAAATGTCAGCCACTACAGTAGGGCTTTATCAAAAGGAAGCTTTATTGTTGCTTACACTGTAAAAAATAAGTTTATCACCCTAGAACATTGACACTATGTCTGAACTTTTCACTGTATGGACTGGATATCAGAACAAATGGACTTCAGCAAAGCAAAGGCCCATGAATGGCCTTAGTGTGAGAGCGTGTTAAACGACGTAAGACTTCTCAGATTGCACTGTTATTCTGGCAAAAATACTTGTGCTGCTTAAAATTGATAGAGATAAGTAGATTTAGTAGTATTTTAAGGGGAAATTAGATCACAAGTAAACGGTGTCAATAAATGCACAGTCTATCAGCGGAGTCTGTCAAAATAGCTATAGAATTACATTAGCCGATAAGCGGTGCAAGTAAGAGGTCCAAGGCAGCATTTAATTATCGATACGTGACTACGGATCCTTCCATCCATCCTTGGTGGACGGAAGGTTTGCCGACGCCGCCAACAGTGTGGGTTTCCTCCTTCTCTTTCTCTTTCCTGGCGCTACTCCTGTCATGAGATGGTCGGATTTTCTTAAGCACCTTCATTACACTAGCTGAAACAATCTGCAGATAACATATTAATAGAAACTATGAGATAGCACTGATTTATTCATGGAAATCGACTCACTCTTCCAGAACATGTTCCTAAAATATGAGCCATTCCCAAAATATGAGCCATTCTTTCGCCCAAGCTTGGTAATTAGTGCGAGAGTTTCATCTTTTAATGTCTAAAATGATCTAGAATGCCATTTTTGCTGCTAGCGTCTCCTTTTCTTGTGGATATGCTGGCCAGTGAAAAATAATGTTTAACTGAGACATTTTCTGCTTGGAAAACAAACAATTTATTCCTTATCCAGACAGCAAACATTTCAATGAGTGCACTATGTTTGCCAATCTGTACAGATGCAGGTCACTAGCATGGAAAGCTGCTAAAACAAAAGAAGCCGTAGTCGTAAGATGAATTGATTACTTTTGCTTGTTTCCGGTTTGAAAATAGTTAATAAAGTACTTCAGTCCAAAGTATAAATGCTTGAATAAAGCCTGCGAAACCATATATGACATCCTCTCAACGCGACTTGTTTGCTGACAGCGGTGGAGAAGGGAAAGCGATGCTGATGCAGATGGATCCCAACCTATCAAGCTGTCTGACGTCAACCTTGACAGAGGTCTCTCAATCGAGGATCGGGAAGAGGTGGAGGAGACGCAGTGTCCGCAACGGAAGGCAGCGTATCTTCTAGGCTGGCTGAGGGACCTCCCGTATCAAATGCGAATGCTCCCAATGGACAAGTTGAGGAGTCCGCCGTTGGATCAAGAGAATGTTAGGCCGCAGTAGCATACAAATAGACAAAAATGCCGTGTAAATCGCCCTGCAATTATGTATGGCATGTAATCATGCACATATGCTATTTTCCTTCACATATACAAATTTCAGCAGAAAAGTTGGCAGAATTTCCGGAGACTTCAGCAATGATCAAAAAGGCTGGTATCAAATCCCGGCTAAGAAGCAGCATGTTGCCGATCCGATTCGCATTTTGCAATGCATGAAATGTAGGGGACAGCTGGTGCTTGTGGGAACAGAACCGCAAAAAACTCTATTATATTGCGGAGACGCTGCCACCATCAAGGAGTGCTGATTGTTGTGGAATCTCGGAATTTCGGAGAATTCACATTATGAAAAAAATACAGCTGGAAGTATACAACAGGCGTTCGACTCATGATAACTTGCGAAAAGGAACTTTGGCTTGCAATATTACTCATACCGAAGGGTTATACGATAAGGTCTCAGATAAAGAAGCTGTTAAAATAAATGCTACTATGAAAATGCATTGGTACAAGATGGCTATGAAATATATATAGTTGTATGACAGAGAACTGCTTTGTATAGTAAAACCAACTTAATACTTGGAGAATATTCACAGTTTGCCTCGCAATAATACCGACAAGTTTGCCACTGGCTGAAAAGACCACTGCTTTTAAGCAGTCAGGAATTTTGTCATCAGACTATTGGATTATAATTGCATTTTATTGGTTGGAGTCAAACCACTGGTGCGTCGCAGCATAGCTTAATTATCAACTAGCCGAGTTCACCATCTCATTCATGTTGGGCTCTCAAGAAGATCTCCTCCATGGAAGAAGCGCAAAAAACACTTATGCAGATAGACCTAGCTCTACCCCACTGTTTGCAGTCTGATTCAACCGAGAACTCTCAATCCAAGAATGGCAGGCGGTAGACGAACTCTAAAGCTGGAATGGTTGGATCCGGGAATGCATCATTACTTACATACTGGGATGGCTGCGGAACATAATTTAACAAATTCAGAAGTTTCGATTAAAAGAATTACGATAACTTACTTTAGAATACAGGACTACTTTACAAGAACAATCGAGGATTGGATAAAATTACCTGCGAAATCTTCTTGTATATACACTACACATGAAGACCACATCTTCATTCTATTCGGTTCGTCCTATACAAATTCTATTAGAAAAATGGATTGCATATGTTCCGATTTCAGAGTGAATCGAGCTAAATGGTACCAATTGCGATTAAGGAAACATTATGTCCAAAACCCATTACGAGTTTTACAGTACATGAGATGTCGTGGCGAATTGGCACGCGTAGGAACAAAACCGCAGGATATCTATGCCTTAGCGCATTTGATGTCTCCCATAAAATCGTCCAAGGCCTGCAACTATTCAGAATTTTGCCGCGGCTGAAACAGGTGCAGAGCAGAATTGAATATCAATGATCGGCGTTCTAGCCATGACGACCTCCCAAAGAGATATGGCAGGGAAATATCACCAGAGCCGAAGAGCTATATAATATCTTCTCCGTCGAAAAGGCGGTAGAATTGAATGCAACAACTGGTCTTCATTGGTATTAATTGGCGAAGAAATGCAATTAATCGCCATATTAAAGAACTCATTCAAAAGGAAATATCTACACCTTATTCAGAAAGTATTTAACTTATACCTCATAATTGATGTGGAGAATCTTGAAGAAGAACTGATCGGTAGGAACCTATGCTCCTGCCAAACAGCGTATCAACAAAGCCTTTCTACTGAATGTTATCGATAATACGAACAAGGATAAAGACAAATACCGCATTCTTTTATGGCATCACACATACTGAAAATCGCTTTTGGCAGGTCTAATAATAGCACCCCTGCGGGTGAGTTAACGATGCTAGTAAATTGGCAAGCTATTAGTATTTACATACAGGTTACTGCAATCAATCGAAGGGGAGATCAAACGGCTTTCCTGTTTAGTAATTTGCATTGACGATGGCATAAATGGAATGAATCCAAACTACGATGATAACCAAGGACGACTTCAAAGTTTCACTGGGAGGAACCGATGCGGAAGTTGATGTAATAGCTATTACAGCTAATGAAGACCTTGAATCTCGTCTTACAAGCCAGAACAGAGAAGTATTAAGAACTTCTTTTGTCCAGCATAACTTTTACTTACAAATGAGCTCATATTTGGTAATTGACAGCATAGAAGAACCGCCAAGTTATCTATGTATATGCCAATTAGACTGTTTAAGAAAGATGGTTTTGTCTAAATGAAATGTATGCACGAATTGAAGTTTTGCATGAAAGAAATCATTTTTAATGGCAGACAAAGACGCAACAGTTCCTGGGGAGAATGTTTTACTTAGAGGAACTCGAGATGTCAAGGTTGTAGGTGGTATGGGGAAAAAGACAGCAGAATTGTCGACACCATCCATTCCTTTTGGCAATACTGATCATGCTGTGACATGTAGAAACCGATATATGATTAAAGTACCAAAACCATAAGAAAATTTAGAAGGCGATCAAGCAGCTGCTTTTATGCTAAGCCTTTTATTTATAAATATGAATTTTAAAGCTATGAAACTATGCTAAACAGTAAATGCAACGAATCCTATCCATTTATTTCCTTTGGAAAAGATGAGCCTTAAAGTAGCCACTTACTACCATCTCGAACAGAAGCTACTAGAGGAACCGTATCTGTTGGTAGAGAAAAAAATGATAATCCCAATTAAGTTTCGGTTACGATAAGCAAAGACGGCTTAATGCTGTAAGACCTATGGCAGGATCAGGTGCGTTCAAAACCATATATTATCGAGGCAGTTTTCACATTACAAACTTCAGTGTTATGGGCATGCCAACTGTAAAAACCGCCAGATTTACAGAAGGATATCATGAAACCATGTTTTAAATCCTCCATTTTGGTATTTTTCTAAATGACCATGAGACTATGGCTCCGTGTCATATGTGAGGCAAAAGCGGAGAATAAGAATTTTGTATGATTGTATGGGTATAATGAGTAGAAATCTTTTACGACATAATTAATGCCAAAATATCTTTACTGGTAAGGTTGACCGCTGCACTGTTGTGAATAAGTTTGCAATAATGGTGACTTTATGCACGGGTATTTTACTAACTATTGTTGCTAAATTACAGATTTGCACGATTATTCGGCGTGGCGACCAGACTGCCCTCCCATTTCGACGATCTATTAAACAAAACGGTGGCTTTGATGGAAGAACCCAGACTTACAATGAGGGCCTCAGGCTGGCTTAACTGGTAGGAAGGACGCAAAACCACTTAGCTTCTCGGATGGCTCAGCCTCCCTTCATTGCTCGCTGCCTCAAAGTCGTGTGCATCTGCTGCATACTGCCGAATAGGGAGCGGATACAATTCAGCAGTGGATTCTTGAAATGACTTAACAGTCTACTACTGTTTAGAGCGTGAGGCCCAATAGTATCTATAGCGCAAATGCGCAGGATCAGGCACTCGTATTCCTGCATGGACTGCAAAAAGGACAGGAAGATGAAAAGACAGGCAGCCATGCAAGATTTTAAGGACTTGTTATTGTATTTATGCGTATGACACAGAGAAAGAGCAGTTACTGGCTGATAAATCACTTGTGCACTCTTAATTGTAATCGCCTTACTCCGCGATTCATTTTATTCCCTTAAGCTCAAAGATTTTTTGGAGCAATTTTACTTCCAGTTTAGTCTTGTTAGAGTCGCCAATCTTAGGAACAGCTTGTCACTGTTCTTATTGTATCATCGTCAGTTCACTAGTCTTTGGCGATTAAAAGAAAGAATTGAACACAAGCATCGTGATGCTTCCGAAGTTTGCTTCAAAAGCATCGAATTCTGCCGCGCAATTTATGCATGTAATTACGGTCATCAGATGAAATTTTGCAAAGCCAGGGCAAAGCGAGTTTGTCGTTCTGCAAGTGGCGTTAACATGCATTCACTGTCCCCTTGTGTCTATTGGAAATCGCTGAAAGTGAGGTTCCCATGATGTTTTGTATCTGTGTCTGACAGGTGTGTAGAGAAGCAAATCATAGACAAAGTGCACCTGCCTTCAGAATTATGCTAAAATACTGATCAAAGATTGGGTATCAGTGTTTTAATATACAACCTTCCATCGCAGTTAATTGCACAAACTGTTTCTTACATCGAACATGGGTTTCAAGACTGTAAAGCTAAAAAGTCCTATCTAAGACCCATTCCACCGGCACTGCTGCGCACAACTCTCGGCATTTCCTTTGATTGTTAGTAAATTAATTTGACCACTGCAATTTCATCTAGGCAAATAAACAAAGGGTCTTTTTAAGCACTTTTGATAGATTGCACAATCTCGGTAGTGTCGTCGCTTCCTTCATGGCACAGATTGCATGTACAACATCAATTCTGGAGGCGGTGAGAAATGCAGAATTGGTAAGACGCCATTACGTTTCTTAGAGGCTTTATTTAGTTGAAAGCAGGCTTCAAGCAACCATTTGCTTTAGTTTGCATTTTTTAGATAAGTCGCTATCAGTGGGCACTTGAATGAGCTTCCACTTTAACTCATCTTGCAGAGTTGGACAAGCTTGTGCTCGTCAAATGTAGAGGCAAACGATTGACAGTACATAGCAAATGTCAGCACAAAACAGGCATCGTATCGTTGCAGCAAAATGTGTTCAGTGCTCACGGCGAATATTATTCGGCCTCGCTTGTAATTTCCGTTCTGAAAACCGAGAATTCAATATATGCTCATCATTAAACTGCATTCTTAGCGAATCCGGAGGAATACTAGAACCAATGAATCAGCCTGGCAGTATTCCTTGCATTTTGTCAAGAAATTAGTCTCCATAAAATTAACACTGCAGCATTGAACATGGAAGCACATCGATTTGGTGCCCCGACTTTATGGTAGCAAAGCGTGCGTACTAGTTAAACCACATGCGCATGAAATATGCAAAAATGCAATAATTTTTGTTGTCGTAACTGGTTTCGTCGCTTACCGATGCGATTCACACCATACTCTCACCTTGATGGCGCAACATCTGACGTATTGTATTGTAGCGCCTGATTATTGCCAAACACCAAATGGCCACAAATCGTAATGACGACTGGCAAATGGCCACCACTATTTGAATAGTTAAAAATAAGGTGAGACCCTGGAGAACTGGTCAGGCCAACTCGTTTCGCTATGCAGTCCATCAACCCGTCGATGCGAAACTGAATACCGCTGCCTCAGTATTTCATTCACTTCACTTAGTAATGGCGCCAAAATATCACTCGCTTTTGTCTGATAGCGCCTGACATCCACTTTAATTTTGAAAACGAGGCTTAACTTGTCAGTTTGCGCTGCATGATAGATTGCAAACTGTTAATGTGCACTGACCATCTACTGCATACGCGCAACACAGAGAGAATGCATTATTGCCATGGATGGTGTAAAAGTGTAACCTTGCATTTGTGAATTCAGTACGGCATTGCCAGCAGCAAGTTCGTGCCAGCAGACAGTGCGCTGGAGCACACCATCTTCGTGTTGCTGCTCGTAGGACGTTGATTTGGTCTAGTAGGCCACATTTTCACCGCCACCATTAGCCTCCTCACCAGTCCTTACACTCTTACTATCAGCATCACTAGTAAGTAATTCTTATCCACCTACTTACGTTCTGATGGTACTTTAGGCTGCAATTGCTAGAGCTGTCATGGAAGCAGGTCTGCATATTCTTGTTATAGGCTATAATCTACAGCTTTGCAAATGCAGGGAAAACGATGGCAGTCTGTGCTAAACAGTTACGACGGGACATCAGAACTGTTGGTACCATGCATTAACAGTCAACTAATTACAAAAGAAATAAGCAGGCTTTTTTGCGATGTTGCCGCACTTAATGATTTTCTCGAGGTCACGCAGTGAGGATGCTGCTTGATCAAGCGCTGTGGGAGACTTCAACCAATTTGCCGCCAAATCATGGGGTGCTCGGACTTCTTGTGGCCATTATTACGGCTCTAAGTATCCCCTTTGCGCTCAGTGTTGTCTGTGGTTTAAGTTTTCGAGCACTGAAATCAGCCTTTTTGAATGCAGCTCTCCTTAACAGGACGCAAAAAGCACATGGTAGGCGTTCAATCTCTCCATCTCATTCGTCACAATTCTCTAGTATCACATTAATTTACCTGTTAGATTAGGTTTTTTTGCTTTAGAAGTGTAAAAGAACATTGTACGTGTAAAAATCTGGCTTCTGAGCTTAATGGTTCGTAAGTGCCCTAAGGCATGATGCATATGATGAGGATTATATTACTCTATTGCTTACCATTCCATTTCATCCAATCGTTGCTGCCATTCCTTAAGTAGGACTGATTTGTCAACTTATTTTTCATTCAGTAAACCTTTGTACTTATTTGATGAGCAACTGGATCTAATTTATTTCCATGAAGCATCAAGTGCGAATTCTTCTTGTCCTGGACCCTTAGGACACTTTAGTACGTGAGGCCGTCAGCTAGTAGACTAGCGCTTAATCAGTGGATGAGTTTCAGAATATATGCTAAGCATTTATTTTAATCTGGATAAGGCATTCGTAATGAGAGCATACTTTCCGCGAAAATTGGACCAATAGATCCTTTGAGTGCATGGTTGGATGGTTAATTGATAGCTGTCCACTGCATCAGTCAATCGGGATTTACGCCTTTTACACCCAAGAGCAACTTACTTGAGCACCGAATCATCCGACAAACGCATGACTTAGAGGGATCCTTGCACAGATAAATATAGGTAGGCTAGAAGCACCCATGTACCATTGTTGGAGTAGTGATAAAATTACACTTTGTTTCACTAGACTGGACGTTATACTATTCATGGGGCTTGTGATGTTGGCAACTCTGATACACCTGTGGGGGAAAGGATGGCATTTGGCTTATATTTTTATCATGATTCTTTTGCTTCTCATGAACTCGTGCATGTTCAGCACCATCGGCGCTTCAGCAGTCCTGTATCAGGACGTTCTTCTAGCATGCATTCGGATTAGGCTAATTTGATTGAGTATAATAGCAGTCAGCCTCACTCTCCTTTTCAGACACCTCCAATGAAGAAGTCATCAGGCATAGTAGGTACAGCTCAACAGATGGGGCAAAGCTAATTTCCAACGTTTGCATAAGTCATTGTAAAACGGTTGTGTAGCATAAAGGGAATTGAGCGGTTACTTGACACCGAATCACTGTGTGGTATGTGTTTCCTTTCTGTAGCTCTTTAAGAAGCAGGAAGACAAGGCAATGTGTCTTCTCTGCGGAAAGCTACAAGGTCGTCTTGCAAGCCGACGCAACATCTGTCGTTTTCGTAGCATGCTCGAATGCGTGGCATGGTACAATGATACTTGATACGACTGAATGTAATGGTTGTTAATTAGGCCACGGTAAATTTGCCGACATAATTGACTCAATATATTAAATAATGGATCGGTTGAACAGAGCCTATAGCCGGATATTTGGACAAACGCTGTAGTCAAGTGTTCTGCTATCTGTGTGCACTAAAGTTCGAAGGGAAATCAGAGCTGCTAAGTGTGAAGGATTGTCTTTCTCGAAAAATGCAATGCTTAGGGCGAAAGCAAGGCAGATCGCCACATTAGTTTTTATGTTAATTAGAACTGCCTAGCTACAAACCAAGGAGAAACGCAACCCATGTAATCCGACAAACTAAAATAATGGAGATTCGTTGTTTGTTAGATTTACCAGCTTTATATTCATGCCCAAGAAATACTGGCCGCTACTTGTAGTATGCTTGACCAAATTAGCAAAGTTACACAAAATGGGCTTTAAGAGGAAGATTAGCGGGGCATTTCATTTCCATTCAAGGTACGTAAGCTTACTGTGCAATGATTTGGTTATGCATTTACTTCGTATCATGGATTTGATCATGTCTCTCAGCGGTAAGTTGAATGCGTATTTTCGTGTTGGCGACACACTGATACTCAGTCGACTCTCTTTCCCCCCGTCCTTTTAACAGGATCAAGGTTAAGTGCAGAAATAGACCAGTCACGACGATAAAGTGCCGCTGTCAGGCACATGGCGCATACCGTGCCTATACGGATGGGATGTCAAGAAGCCTGCTACCAATTGTCCTTACTGTGACAGCGTGCATGTTACCAACCTTCATTATCTTTTCCAAAATACCGGTATTTTATAATCCCATTTATTCAGTTATTTGGTTCTGGCACCAGATTAGTCGATACCCTACCAATGCAGCACAATTTGGCTGCAATTTGATAGGTTGCAAGACAGGCAAATATTTTCGTTCCATTCTATAACTTAAGCAATCTTTCATCTCACTGAGGTTGAATGAATGAATCTTTAAGTGAAATGAATCCTTACATGCAAAAGCGGACAGACGAACAGACATATGTGGCAAAGGAGATCTTAGGCAAGAGGAATCGTTGATGTGAATATCGTTCCACTGTAATTACTGAGTTGTTTTGGCGTAATCGAAAGGCCTGCATTTGTAGATATCTCATCTGCAGAAAAATTTTAACTGGGATTAATTTTAGTGTTTTGCACATGCTACGTTAACGTTGCACATCTTTCGTTCATAAATCCAATTTTATTCGAAAATTTGGCTTGGCACTATCATTTCTGCTTACATTACAAAGAAACGTCATCATTGAAACCACCACGCAACCACCATACCTTCTAATATATTAAGTGGGCGAAAGCAGTGATGCGCTTTCCGGTTTGGCTAATTGCAATGCCCCTTGCAGATTATGGGGATTCGCCAAATGTGTGTATTGCTGATGCGCCCCATGTAGTGCAGATGAGCTGCGATCCATCGTATATGCCATCAGATTGGAATATTATGTGCCTTCCTCTTTCGATGAATTCATCCATCTTAAACTGTCTTTCACGAACAATGAGGCTGTGTTTGTCTAATTTTACAAGCTAAAAAAAGCCACAGCCAGCGAATCGGATGTAGCCGACATTGGTATGGAGGCAATGTAGTGCTAAATTATAATCAAATTATTCCTTATTCCTTTAGTCTTGATCCAAAATAGGTGCAGCCTTTAAATTGCCTGCAGACTTAATGACCAATTGACCAACTGCTCATCCGCCTGACTCAAGATTGACATGAAATGAGTTTTGGGATACGAAGGCGCTTGATTTTAGTTGCCCTTCCTTCACGCATCTTAGGTCAGTATACCTTTACCCAAATGTTCTAACACAGTGCCTCGTAGCTTACTTCTCACATTAACCACTGCAAGTCGCCGTCATGATGTGGTTAATGCATGAGACTGTATGCTAGCGATATTTATCATCCTTTTGCTCTTTGGGTTCTCGCCATGCTAAGCTCACTGCTACAGTGATCAATAACCAGCGATTCAGCTGCGCCTTAAGCAGACATCCATATTTGTCTACGCGTGCGAGCCTAATGGTGGCGCGGGAAGAGTTCGCTTGGCTGTAATTTTACTGCAAAGATGGGAATTGTTCAGTTCCACAAGCCAAAGGTTCGGAGTATTTTAGTTGACCTTGACTTGATAGTGTATTTCAGTTTGGTCATGAATACCGAACGGCGGCTTTAGCTCCAAAGCGACGGAGTGTGTTTGTAGACAAGCCATGCAAATACTCTTCCAGTAATAGGGTCATAGTAGTAGCGCTACTAGATATCGCAGATGTCTTGCTGGGCCGTAATAAGGCACTGCATTCTCAGTAAAGTCTGTCTCTTATTGATGGCGGGTTTTATTTTGGGCAATTGCAGTCTTATTTCCTTGGCATCATAATTTGACAGTCACCACTACAATTGTGGTTGAAGGTCATTGGGAGAAACGAGGACAGAATAGATGGCAGAAAGGACCATAAATAAAATGTAGGAAGGAAAAAAATTCGACAGATAGAATACGCAATCAGAAGCAAAGGAGAGGTAGCGAAAAACCTGGCGATAAATATTAGCTACGTTTTTGCCTGCGAATTAAGCGTTTCATCGGAGTTAGGCTGCTTTAAGCTTGATAACTTAAAAGGTTGATCTAATTAGTAATGTGCCCATCAAAAGAAAAAATTAGAACTTGAGAATAATAAAAGTCAGTATAGAAGTGATTAGATGTAGAAGGATAGCATAAAATCTCTAAGCTCTTGGTGGAACCCAAGCATGCAATGGCATGCAGAGGTGACGAAATGTCATACTTACAATTTTAAATGCCAGACAATCCTTAGATGTCTTTGGTTTATCTCATAACAAAGATTGTAGAATCATTTTATTTTGCAAAGAATGAAATCTGCTACGAGACCTCATACATGGACGGGATGCGTGGAGTTGCATGCATTGAAATTTTGGATGCCTTTAGAAGGGGAAGCAAGAGCGCAACATGCTAGCTGCAATAGCTTTACCCGGCTTTTTTTAGTATTCTTCCATCAGGCCACAAGGCGAGGATTTACAGGTGGTTTGCCTTCTTCTCTTCTCCTTGGTAGAGGGTTCGATGGCGTTAAATACTGTGACCGAGAATATGGGCGAGGCTGTCATTGCATCGGTGGTCTTAATTCCAGCTCGTACTCTGCTAATGTTGTCGCGGCAGCAAAGCTGCAATCGTATCCTATACATTATCATTAGTAATATCCTCCTCAGTTGCGCCATCCCCATACTCATTTTGCAGAATGCGTCTACCTCTTCAGCACTTGGTATGTTCCCTTCATGCCATTTGCTGCTACGCCTTCTCTAAAGCATGTGAAGCATGAGTGCTTTGTACCACTTTATGCAATAAGAATGCCCACATTGATTTGTAATTTAAAGGTCACCAGAACCTTAGAATTGATGGTTAAGACACTTTGCAACGATAAGATACAAGTGTTGCAATCGAAATTTGAATCTAATGCCGATGAAGAAAAAGCAAAGTTAACCAAATCAAGCTGGAAACACAGGAACTCACATTTGTTGATCAAACTGGTTTTAATTTTTACGGAAAAGTTAGCTGGGTTTCAAGCCGAAGTAAGCTTAGTAGATCACATGAGGCAAAGCGCGGTGATGCAGACACCGCTATGGAAATAATAAGTGAGGCGTACTTTTTTGTAACACAATAGTGATTGCCTACTAAAAATGCAGTGCTTTGTTTAAAGCTACTGACAAATAACTGAATAAAATGGGTAGGACGATTCACAAGCTTCATACTTTGCAAAAGACTCCGTATTCAACTAAGCATCCGAGATCTTTGCTATTAGAGCATTAATATATTAAATTTAATGCATTCGCAGAAACTAGACTCCCTTAACGAAAAACTGCTGACTGAAGACAAATGACGCTCTGTCACTTGTCCATTTTTTGACAAAGCTTGGGTGGCTGAAAGTAATTAAGTCTTCAAACAACGTGTCTTCATATTTTGGTTAGGTTCATGCTAACAGCTTGTGTATCAAAGATTCTCTACCCACAATGTACGCTCGGAAGCTGGATGGTGATTGGTTACATACAAAAGCTGGAAGCTTTTGCAATGGATTAATACACCAGTTTCTACAATCGCATTTTTGAAGGTAATAGGACGGCAAAGCATCTAGGTCTTGATGAACCTGTTAAAATTGTGGCTAGTATAGTCATGTCATGTGAGATATTCATCTCTATACCGTGGCTTGCTAGAGAATTCGTTTACTTTAGTGCAGTTAGGGATTTCGACATTTTTGGATTTAAAATTATCAGGTGAGTAAAACCGCGATACTCATTAAGTCGCGCTGTCTTATCTCTTCCTGCACGCTAAAGAAGAGGACCATGAACCGTAGAAATGGATTTTGGGATCTTAGTCATCCATTCTTTTTACGGCGATTCAACAATCGTCTCAGAACGGCGCTATGCTCTTAAATATCTCCAATGGTGACAAGTGCATTTCTTTGATATCAGGAGTTGGAATGGAAAGCTGCATTACAGAGTCCAAACGGCATAGCATTAAAGCTGACATTTTTCTAACCTCATCTGCCATTTTGCCTTGCAAACATCCTAAATTAATTGTGAAGCATAAACCAATTTGACCCATGCAGGGTCAAATTGGGGTCAATTCCAACAAAACTTACTACTCTAGTGCCAAGGCTCATGTTATGTTGGAGAATATGACACAAAAATCCCATAAAAATCAGTGCTGCAATTAGTTTTGCCAAATGACAGCGTTGAATAGTTGGTATTTTAAAAATACAGCCTAAGCTTAGAAAACTCTCCAATTCATGCGCATCCCTTTCATTGTCTTTAGTAGTGTGGCCACTAATTGTACATTGAGCATCGCCTAAATGATTATAGGTAGACAGAAGAAAATCAAGCGCATTGTCCACCTCATTGCTTACGCGAATACAATGAAATGTAAACAGTTACATCTTGATCTGATTCGTTGACGATGTTAACCAGCAATTATAAATGGAAAGAGGTCTTTTAAAATTGGCAATATTTTGGCCTTCGTTTTATTAAGACGTCTACCATTTATACCAAAATTTGAGGACGACAGAACTCCTGTATTTTCCTTTGTAAATACACTAAGCAAATGTCTTGAGACCAATTCTGTAGTCCTCAAGCTCTTTCTGCCTATCAGCGAATCACATTCTGTCCGAGTATTTTAGCATGTTGCGTCTTTGGGAAGCATCGATACGGTACATTGGTTCAGTGAGACTGCACTTGATAGGTGAGCGAGGGTAATCACTCATGTAAAAGTCAGTTGTAGCGTTCGACTTCCGTCTATTAGAAAGTAAGCAAACGTTTTTGAAGTTGTGTAAAAACGCTTCACGTTGAGCATGGGGACAAAGCTAGTAGAGAGATGTGATAAAATCGCATAGTTAAAACAAAACTTGGGAGGGGTTTCGCTGATGTCCCTCCTTGGATAAGGTTCTAGAATCATGTCGAAGACCTCCTTTTCAGGTTCAACTTCATAAGCGACCGGCAAAGCCGTCTCGATTTACTCCTTTTATGCGATTTATATTCGCCCCCGCAAATGTTTCCGTATCCTTAATCAAATGCAACACTAGGTATTAACACGTAGTTAACCAAATTCATGCAAATCACATGCCATTGATGCGATTCTGATCGAATCGTTTGTCTTATAATGCTATATATGCCTTAGGAGTTGCAAAGTTAAATAGACAAATCAAAGCAAGAATCAAGCCACGTATCAGCAGCCAGCAAAGTAGTAACCATGTCTATTTAGTTGGTCCTGGCAGCTTGTATGAGTGGTGCATAAACTTGCTTGTAATACTGCTTAAGGTTTGCTTTTTTAAATACAACAACTTTTAACATGTTTAACATCATCTAACTCGGTCGCCGAGACAATGACTGCTGAGTTGGTAACATCGGTGTGATTAACGTCTGCTTCATGGTTGAGCAGGCATTACACCAACTTGCATGACCCGATGATGCACTCAGATGGAGTACAGTGCTTAAATCTTCAATAAGATCTGCTTTCTTAGACTCACGCTCTAAGAGCAGTTCCACCGTCTCTAAGTTGCCCTGCAAAGCGAATTAAAGTTGTGAGAAACAATGGATTTAAAGGAAAGAGAAAGAACCGATGTTGGAATGTAAAGCATATAAATTCAGCAACCTCGATGGGTAGGTGAAGGTCAATTAATTTTTTGCATGCAGCAAAATCGTCTTACCAATTTACATGCAAGCATCGGAGCGGATTCTTTGCATTCGCTTAGTTGAGAAGTTAGTGTGGCTCCTCTGTTGAGCAGGTAACGAACAATCCCAGTATGACTTGACAGGGCGGTAAACATCCGCTGAGTGCGTTTTCTTCCGTTTACTAATTCTACGGGCGTGTTGTTGTTCAAAAGAAGCATCACACAATGCCAATCTTCTCCAGCAGATGCATAATGAAGCGGAGTGTTGCCCTCCCTATCGGTTTTGTTAACCGATGCTTTGTGTTCCAAAGGAGCACGCATCGCTTCACGGCACCCATTTTGGCAGCTACCATGAGTGGCATATTTCCTTTATTTATTTCAAACACGTTTGGGCTGGCCTGAAAAATACCGGTGGCCGTATAAGGACTGTGGCACTGTTGCGACGGTATTTTACACCCAAGAGCATTTAAGGAAAGGGGAGCAGAAGTCATGAGCTTTTAGCTCATCTTTCAAAGAATTGTCATCGCATATGCAAGATTATCGCTACCAAAACATGAAATCTAGGGGAGTCGAAATTGGAATTATAGCTCTCTGGGCTACTATTTGTTTTAGTAGGCAAGCCGTTGAAACGAAATGAACAAATTATGCAGCATACACCTAATTGAAGCAGTCGGCGAATAGCATCCTCATCGCTGTCGTAAGCAGTCCTTAACAACGCTATCCCTTCTAACTCCACATGATTTGCAGGTGCTCTACTTGCCTTTTCATGAGTTTTCTGAAAAAATAATGCACACAGGTTTTGCTGCTGCATGCAAAAACAAGCACGAAAACTGGTGCATATTAACTTTTGCATCGTAGCACTAGGGCGTACAGCAGGTGTGTATGGAGTGACTTCAGCCGCCTTTTAGCTTGAGTACGTTACAAATCGCAACATTACTTCCCCACCTAATGTTCTTCTCTCTGGTCTTCGGAATTTACAGGCCAATTGAGTAGTACATTTAGTATGCCTTCCATGACCAGTATCACTGACCATTGCCATGCTTAGAACAGGTGATCAGTTCAAGTGAGCCGCAAAATGCACAGCATCTTGCTACTAGTGCTTTAGAACACATAACAAGAATGAAGTTGTGCCTTTGGCAATGTAACAAAAGTGTATTTAAGTCATTCTGGTGATTTTTTCTGCAGAACCAGGGCAGAGAACTGCAACACCCATATTCATTTATGAAAGTTTACCGATATAAAAGCCATTCGGATTGCAATGTTGATCAAAAATCAATTTATAAGTGTGTTGTGCCAAATTGCGTGCCCACTTTTGTTTATATATTCAACAAGTTTTCTGATTTGCCTGGATATAGTTTGATATCCATAAAAGTGCAGGTCTAAAGGGCTCACATGTTTGGAGTTTCTTTCCCTTTGTATTTGCTTTAGTCTTGAAACATGATGTGCAGGTTGGTAGGCAGACGACATTTATAAAAAGCCGGCCGCTCCCTGGGCTGAGTGATGGTCCCTATTCCTCTGTGATGCATTATAACCACGCAAGAAGTAATTACTCTCCTAAAATAACAGCTGTGCTGTGATGAAGAGAATGCTGGGCGTAGATGGCTGAGCATCTAAAAGTATAGCATGATGACATGTGATCAAAAAATCGAAAATTTAACGTTAGAGGGTAAACGACTTCTTACTTGCGTAGATGAGGATAGTATCAGGAACTTTAGGTAACGAAAACCCCATTTATGTAAAATCTTGATTCTGAGTCAAGTCGACAGCGAACTGTGGCTCTTGCTGCCATGATATATCGTAAGAGATGTATGGCGGAATCCAAATAAAAGGAGGATTTGGACAAATGCGTTGAGCTACATTATCAGAAACATAGCTCTCGGGCTGGTACAGCGATTGGACCTCCAAAAGAGGCCACAGCAGGGCACCGTTTCGGGATTGATGGTGGCACATGGCTGTTGGGTGGAAGCACCACTACAGCCTACAATAGCGAATTGGCATGTTGGAATTGCTCAGTAAGTTTTAAATACATTTGTCCTCTCGTACGCTACTGTGGAATTTGCTGAGAGCCTAATGCTTGTTATACAGCTCTGCTCAATGTATAGAAAATTTATGTGTTTGCTTCAGGTTGATTTGTTTGTGCATAAAATCATGTAAGGCTTACTTCAGATTATTTATCACTCGATCACGAATTTATTTGTAAACGTATGCATAATTAAGTATTGGGAGTATTAAATAGTTTTTCAACTTATGATGACGATGCTACAAACATATGCTCAACACTGTCCTTAGTACTCTGGTAGCAGCGGTCACTTTTGTCTTACAGCACTTTGATGCCGCGGCGTGGTAGGAATTGCTTAGAAATGCAAGAATAAATCACAGCAGCCTGCCTTTATTTTCGGCCAAAGCGTAAGTTAGACCACTGCCACCACGGAGCCGTATTAAGTAGGCTAGTAGCACCGCATCACCTATTTTGCATCAGCTTTGGCTGCAGTTTTAGTTCACATCAAGTGAACTACACACCCTCATTGGTGCTACAAATAGATTATTTGTTTACCCCTTTTTCCTGTATTCAAAGGTACAGATACAACTATTGTGAAATCTGTGGTAACACCAGCAGGTTCTATTCATGGCGCTGCACAGTTTCGCACAAGTCATTGAGCATCAATTATTTCACTTTACAACATTCGAATAAATCTATCTTAACAGCTTCGGTCAACTTCTGTTCAGCATGTGGATTCACTCCAGAGGTATAGGTCCTCTCTCTTCTTCCCATATGCAGCATGTCCTCACCATGATGTGTGCTAAAATTGAAGATAAGCAATTTTGCCAGTAAAGTCCATTTCTATGCCTGAGTAAGTGAGTTGCCTCAGAGAATGGCATCTTCATGTTCAATTATAGGGGAGCGAGGTTAACAAGGTCAGCTCCCACTGTTATTGCTCAGAGGCAGTAAGGTGACAATGCTAGTTAAAGGAAACTAGTAAAGCAGATTTAAATCCAGCAGCCTAATGAATGCATCCAATTTATGGCAATAAAATTGTTGATTGGCTTGAAAATTAATTTGCGACACAAGACCAGCAGTCAAGCAATAATCCATTCTACCAAAAACCCAATCTTGAATTTTCTCTCTGAGAGTTTGTTTACGCAGGGAATTTCGCCTAGTGAATTGCGAATTTATGAGAACTTACTTCATCGCGTGTACAGTCGAACAACGACCGATGAACACCTTTCTGCTTGCTAAGACCAATCTAAAAATCAAAAGACAAGGAGACTTCCTAGTTTATCAGGCATTGATAAACACTGCTGCCATAGGCGTTTTTAAAGAATCTTGATTACAAAGGGATTCGACACCATTTAACTTTAGCCGAAGCAAAGATATTAAATAAAGACCAACTGGCTAAATGGTAAAAAATCAGTCCTTTTTAGAATCCAGTCTTCTAAATCCTCTGATACTAGGATCAGTGAAGCAGCTGCTATAAAACAACGACAATCGAGAGCCGTCATTTAGGTAGCTAGTGAAATTTGGAAACGATAAACTCAAAAAATGCAACCATGGCAAAACAATGCAAAAATGGAAATAGGGAGTTTCAAGTCAAACATCAAACCACATAAAGGCAATGAAGCTAATGTTTCCACGCAGCCTGACTAAATTATGCACCGAAGGAATTATATGCAATTTAAATGCAATCTAAAGGCCATCGCAGCAATTCTTAAAGGCTGTAAATTAAAGTCGTGCAGAACTGCGCGTTTTTAAATGTTAAAACTACTACTCTTTAAGTGATAAGAAGAAGCAACTATCTTTCACCTGGCCTCTAGGTTTTACAAATATCTCAGAGACCAACACGACAGTGGCTGTATCACTGTAGAGCAGCAAACGGTTAGAGCTCCAGTGCGTACCATCTTCACTGTCGTGCGATGTAATCGGACTTCTGGCTGAGGACTGATCCAGAAGGTCTACCCGCTTATTAATCACATTCGCTTCATCCTACGTCACAGATTCTCGTACAACCCACCCTTCTCATGACCAAAATGAATATCTGCTTCTGTGGACTGTGCCTAGTGCGATTCAGAAGCTTTATCTTTAGCTTTAGCTCCCTTGTGAGTTGAGCAAAGCGACGTTAATTCAAACCCGAGGTTCAAAAACTTTGCGGCGTAAACAGTTATTGTTGACTGACATGGCATCAAAATTTTTGAGGCAGGCATTGGTACCCAATGCTGTCATTATACTTGGAAGAAAGGTATGCAGACAGCTGTAGGGTTAAAAGGCATGTCACAATATGCGAAGTTACCGCATTGCAGATTGTCAAATAAATGAAGCTATAGCTGCAGTAATCTAATGAAGAAATATCAACTAAGACAGAAGGCAATGGTTCTTGACACTCGCTAATGCGAAATGGAACACAATCGAGGTTAAGGAACTACTTCAGTGGCAAAACTCTCAAACGATTCGCGCAGCTTATAGTTTTGAGACTGAATGAAGAGGGCGCTTGGCACCTTTGAAGATGCCAAATGAAGGAATTGGGCGTGAAGGAAGTAAATCATACTAAATTACTCGCGAAATATTTCATGCATTCAAGTGTCCTAAATTTTTATTGCACGAATTTATGCATGACCACATTTTCGCCACAGAAAGAAATTAATGTTTTGCTATTTGATTTTATGCACTTTTAAGTGTGCCACACAAAGGCAAGTGGAATTGACGTGCTGCACAAATTCATAGAAGAGTAGTTCATTTTAGGTTATACTGAACAAAACTGCAACATAATGGCTGCCTTGTGACTTTGATGCAGCAAATCGCAGAATTGCGCCCAAGGATGAGCAGAAATTAGGGATTGCAAAAGTTTGAATGATTTTTCTGCTGCAGACAAATGGCCTATTTGTCATGCCCGATGACAAGGACGGAATACTACTGTGCTACAAAAGACTTGAAATGGAGTTGAAAGGTTTTCAAAGTGGCGAAGAAGTAGTAGTTAATGCCTTTTGTAGAACTGCCAGAGTGTCTGGTATTTTGATCAGATGTAAAATAACCTGCAAAATCGGATTTACTATTCCGCGCACAATTCTCTGTACCAACAATGAGATGAAATAACATTCAAAATAGTCAGAATATTCAATGCTGCATTGCGTAGGCTAATAAACTTGGCTGGAAACCATGAAGATAGGGTCAGAATTTAGATCTTTCTCAGAAAAGGTTTGTTTCGCAAGTCCTTGGCCTAACACAGAGGGACGGAGCAAATCAATTTAACACTATTGCTATATCTTGTACAAAAACGCCCCCAATCGCATCATTTTCAGTCATTCTTTCGAGTTTTAGCATTTGAGTCTTCCTTCTACATGCTATCAGATGACATACTTCGTTTAATCGCTCATCGCTGTTACACTTTTGTTTCCATTTTGCTAGTTCTCAAGTGCTAAGCAAACCCAATTGTAAGACAGTCATGATTCCTGCCCTTCTCAGCTATAAATCACGTTAATTTTAAAAAGAATGAGACTTGTATTTTAAAAAGAGTAGCACCATTTTTCGTATGTTCGAAACCTTCTTCATTTGTTATGCAGGCAGGCAGATAAAGCCCTATGTAATCAACAAAATTCGTCCGAATCTTACAGCTCCGACTGGTAGGATACGCAACAGTTAGTAAAATAAAAGAGGCTGGACAATCATTGCGATGAAACCAGGCATTGAATGCTTCAGTTTAGGGAGCAGGTGAGATATGTACCAAATGAGGAAGAGATAAGTGGCTACAATAAATTACGTTGAAGCTCGTGTGCTAAAATTCTAATGCAATAAGAATTATTTGCTTAATGCCGCAAAGAAGTCATATTTAAAAATCGGAATTCGCGTATAATAGTATAGCTAAGAATTTGGGATTCCGGAAACAAAACGGCTTCAATACCATTAAAGACGAGCTAAGAAAGAATGACATTCCCTTAAGCCAGACATATAACTTGGCTTGTTCGTTAGTCTACGGAGGTTCTTCTCTACTTGTCGAGCAGCTGCATAGCCAGTTTTACAAAGATGTGAGGTTCTCTTCTATTTTTATTGTGATCGTTTGCCGCAACATTGTTAAAGACTCATTGCACCAGATTGTAGCATTTTAAGTATTGTCGATTTATGGGTGATTAAAGGGTCGAAATTCAGTTAGAAAGGTAAATTTGAGCAAAGACTGCATCAGAATTATGCGCGATCTCAGCGTAAGGTTTGCACGCACCAAACGGTAACGAAAAATGTTGTAAACTCTGTTAGCGGGAACAAGGAATTACATCATTGCGAGAAATGTCTAAGAGGCCGTGAATGTGGTCAGTACGTGATGTAGCCGAAAAGAAAGCCAAAGCCGTTGTGCTTACGGTCACACTTATTGGATTAGCTATTGGATCGTCACGAAGTGAGTGTTATGAACCTCAATCTCTGCACGCTTGTTGGGAAGACAAATTGCCCACAGCTGAGAAAGCATTTGACGCCACGAGGTTATTTCCTTTTAACGTGATTCCCATCGGAACATACATGAAGCGGTTTCAGTGGTTCGGTACAGTTCGATGCTTGTCCGTACCCTGAGACTTGTATATCAACAAAGGCAGTCACTATCCATGGAAGCCTTTGCCTGATTTCTCACCAACTAGGGCGTTTAGGTTTGGTCAGTCACTTACGATTCGTAGACTAGGCATCACTTGAACCACCACTCAAAAGAGTTGGAACCACGAGAGCAACGTTGGAGATCTGCGAACACGAGTATGGAGCTAAAAGGACAATAAGCACGAGGGTCACGTGGAACAATCAGAGACGAGGCGACTAGTATATAAGGTGACACCTTAGAGCACGCAAGTCAGTTTCAAAGAAAGCGGAGACATCCAAAGAAATGGAGTGGGGAAGTTGGCCATGCTCGTATCCGTGGAAGTGGGCACCGTGGAGTGAGGTTGCGAAGGGTTCACAATGTGGACAGAAGTGGGCATTGTGGTCTGTGGAGAAGCCGCAATGTTGGTCGCCGTGTGCGTGGCCGTGCGAGCAGAAGCCGCAATGGTGTTCGCCGTGTGCGCAGCCGTGGGGATGGTCGCAGCAATGGTGGTAAACAGCGAACATGGCCGAGGTTGTGCTTACACTGATGCTAGTCGACAGTGCACAAGCCCTCCTCCACGCCTCTCTCGCTTTGAACTTTCTACGAATGCCTCAAATCCCGATTATCGCTTGCATCTAATTAATAAATGATTAGATACCTGTACTCCAACCTACGCGAGTCTTCTCTTTGGGGTTTCCTCCTTGGATGGACGGGATGCATTAGCAAATTGGAAGTTATCTGAGAGTCTCCAACTGAATGCTCCATTACATGAATGGGCGAAAATGCTGCCACATTCACCATGGTATTTTTCCCAGTTGAGTCAATAAGCACAACCTTTGATTTACATCACTTATTGGAGTAAACAAAAGGGTCCACGTATGAAAATAGCGTACTTTTGACGGAGAGTAGCTTTGAGGCTTGAATATGGGTAGGTCAGATTATTTTTACCCCGTCTATTTAGTGGTTCGTACATGAAGCGATTGTACACATTCCTTAAAATCTTGAGCAAGGTAGTCGAAATTCAGCAAGACTGAACAAGTCACAGGAACTAATGTGGTATTCATTTGGCTGGATGAATCTGAACTCATAGTTCTCCACTTCAATCCGAAGATGGCTCACGTTGACTCCTTTCTTCACCCCATCGTGATTCTGTATGTGAAGATGTTGCGAATTTTGGAAGTGCAGAACGTCTGACTATGCGATTTTCTTTTCCCACCAACTCTCAGTGTTGTACTATTCAGCGGTGACTAATTTAACCTGCTTAAGTGATCAATTAATGAATGTCTGTCACCACATGTTTGGCGGTGCTACTGCTTTGGCTATCACTCTGTTGAGGAAGTGAAACAATGGCCTGCCTCTTCTTCGTATTTGCCTTTTGCGCTCTCAGTAACCTCACCTTCTCCTTCATAAGTCCCTGCTTCCAGATGGATGTGTGACATGCACTAACTCACGTCATGCGACCGGTAATAGTTGCACTTCTTTGATTCATTCTCCATATGCATATGTTGCGGCCGATCAATTCGCAAACCTCCTTAATCTAGGCAGGAGGGCTAGCGACTTTCTATTCATTCTTGCAAGTGTGGTGGGCAGATAGGAATATGAATGTCCGATGACGCGGTAATCTAGAGTCAAATACCTAATGATATTCACTTAGCGGCAAAGAAAGAATCCAGCTCGATCATTGTTGGCCGACTTTACCTCAGCAATATCTACTGCTTAAGTGAGCGCATTCAATGGCTAAACTGAGCTCTTTTATGAGCGTTGATCGCTGTAGTTTGCAAAGTAAGCAAAAGTTTGTTGTTTGTACTCTGATCTGCTTTAGTATGCACAGAAGTTTAGTGTAAGCATTTTGAGACTTCAGCGTGAAAAATACCAGATAGCGTGTGCTGTCCAGCCTTTGATAATGAAACGAAACAGTGCCCTCTGGCAATATGGCCCCTTAGCTAAATGAGAAATCAAACGCTGGTCTGATTTCGGCACTTAGCGAATACAAGGGGTAAGAACATGTCGGCGAAATTCTGATTTAAGTTGCTGCATGATTCAGGCATCCATTGAAGCGTCGGCCTCTGGGCGGTGCGGCCTCGTTCTAGCATTACTCAAACTTCGTCTGGACGAATTCAGAGTGATGCATATACTACGCGCCATTGTCGCTAAGTGCACCACATTATAACTATGATAAAAATGTAAATAACTGTCGCAATCATCCCGCCAAAAGTCTGGTGGGTGTGCGCTTTATACCACTTGTGCATAGATAATTATTAGAACCTTTGCAACAAATTACTAGTTTAGATGATTAACGAAAAATTGATTTGTTCGGATGGTTGTTCATCTCCTCAAGTGCGATTGCCATTGTCACGATTTCGTCACGAATTTAAGCACGTGAACACGTAATTTGTAATGAACTAGCCAGACGTTTTTCCGAGTTACTATCATGCTGCATGATGGATCTTGTATTCCTACCATGTCGATCCAAAAACTGTGATCGTGTATACTTTTATTTAACAATGATTGCTCAGCCTTTAATTTTTCAGTGGCGACACTCACCAATTGATACGCAGAGGCAGTATATAATAAAGTATACTTAAGTGCAACGGAAAAGTGGGTTATCGTGCCTAAGCACGTGTTCAGCAGGTGCTTGTGCAGGCATTGGTGTGATTGCGGACTTGAAACTTTTGTACTATTTATCTACTGTTCCTACGAATTCCAGAAATGCAGCAAGATTTTTATGCTGTGATATCGGCACTCGAATCCGCTCCATCAAAGTGCGCGCACTTTATATTGAAAAAAATTCTCGTCAGCCACATTGGAAAGACGCAAACTACCTAATATTTTGCCTCTTTTGTTCACTTTGTGATGCTTTTAGGGTTCCTAGTCAACATGTAAAAGCTGCGTTCCTTTTCGGCTGAACCAGAACTTTTACTACAATGGATGACATTATGTAAGATAATTACTAAGTTATAGCTATTTGCATGGATAAATGTCAAAGTATAAAATAATATTTACTAAAGCGTCCCAGAGGGGGGCCTGCATTTGTAAAGCATTAAAATGGGCCAAAATGGATGGCGGTTTTTCATCCTCATCCGGAAGGACACGTGGTGACTCACGGGTGAAATAACCTTTCAGCCTTCTTCAAATCCGACGCCTTCTGCAAACATGTCTTTTTCTTTTCCTCGACTAAATTTTCCGCTGATATTAGCATAGGCTCAAGGATGGTGACACTTTCCTTTTGCGAGAAGCCTCTTCTCCCTGCTCATGATAATGGCTTAGAGTTGACGTAGATTTTTCCTTTCTGACCTTGTACTTTCCAATTCAATCAATATTTTTTACCGTTGCGTTGCATTAAGCGCAATGGGACGCAGCAGAATTTAATGCAGCATCTTACTTTCTCGTCGAAATGAAGCTGGAACCCAAATAGAATGTTTACGTTAGCTCTCACCTCCATGCACTATGGTGCCAAGTATTTGGCCGAAATAAAGAGGCACAGATTTGTGTTAATCCTGTTTCTCTAAGCAATAGGCGCGGCACCACCATAGACCCCTGCAACACGTTCCACTGATCGAGTTCCACACCGGATGATTAGGAATAATTCAATCGCGACGACGCGAGACGTGCTCACCAATGCTATTCAACACCGGCCGCCACATGCCACATTACTAAATATGCCATCATATCCCAGTTCCTGTTAACTTTAGTAGTTTGTGCCTTCCTTTTTCATCATCTTGCTCTTTTGAATTTAAAGTACGTTCATAGGCTGAAGCGTAACTATAGAACAAAGACCAAATAGTGCTAACGCAGGTGAGAGCCTGACTCATGGCTAGTTCCGTGCCTAGATAGTGAGGTAACGGCGACCTCGCATTGCCACAGACATGTGTCCCTATTTGCTAAGGTGTCCATATTGGTAAGTGGGTACTGTTTTTAAAATAGCAGGCACCCCTTAACACGTGCTCTGATCGCAGCCCTATTTGCACAATTCACGAGTCAAGGAAACAGGATGCAGCACAATGCCTGATATTCCACAAACTGTTGCTTTAAATATCATCGATTACCCTTTGGAATGAGCTACCGATCTAATTTAATTTAACTGGTCAGATGAACTGCTGACAAATTAAAATCATAGCACGCATAAGTTACTCCTGGTTAAAGAGCAAAAATAACCCTGGTCAACAAACTAGTATAGAAGTCATTTCTCTTGATCTAAGAAATTCTAGTTGACTAATAACTATTGTACCGTTGATTTGCAGAGCATTGCACTTCACGGCGTTTGGTTTGTGTAAGGTAAATCGGAAAGCCGTCTTCATCAACTGGAAAACAGGAGAAGCAAGACAGATCAAAATGGGCTTTGTTGTGGCTATTCTGTATCACTAGTCCAGCCTCGGCTTTAATATACTTGTTCTCTGATTTCTCTCCTGGTGTACTGATATGTAAAGCCATGAATACTTCAGATTCGTTATCTGTGTTGCCAAGTAATCAACAGTGTGGAACAGTGTTGGACTGCCAGCATCTTCTATCCAGCCATCTCATTTCCGTCCTTTCTTCATTTTAACTTGTATAATCTGGTAGCTGATGAGAAAATGAGATTTAACTAAAGAAGTGAAGGCGATACTGAAGAGAGGTGTTAATGTGCCTTGTGAAAGGAAGAAGCAATATCTAGTTTAGATGACTGTTTTGCCAGTATCGGTTTAGCCATCTCGAAGGATCTCAGTATTACATCTTCATTCCAACAATGCGCTGATGTCATGGTTGGCCATCAAGTGGAGACAAAGGTAGCGACTAGACGAGACGGCAAGGCTAGAATCGTCTGTCCGGGGCCTGCTATCCTCCCCATCTGTCTCTGGATCTGCTGTCCTGCATAACTGCACTTTTGTCAATTCAACTGTTCTTCAACTTAGTGATTTCTCTTCTTTCTAGGCTCTTTGCGGAATGTATGGCTGTACGAATTTTGCCGAGGTGGATTATTCTACGATGCCCACAGAGACATTCACCTTGGAAAACTAAATTTCTCGAAGTAACTGGGAAAGCAAAAGAAAACACACTATTCAAGATAAAAAGCAGAGTTGGTAATAGAATATGATGTTGCTGATGTCAGGCTATTGTTCTTAAATTTACCTGCCCTTATTCAAAGACGAACTGAAACGTAGGGCCTACTTAGACGTAGAATCGGTGGAAGATTTAAGGCATACGTGACATTCGCCAGTGACTGAATGCAGTTCTACTGGACCCGTAAACAACTTAGCGGGTTGCTCTTAACACCACAGGGCTGATTATTAGTGGTAGCCGCAGCGGAACTGCAGAAGTCGCCATCGGCACCGGGTGTACCGCTGTAGGTGGTGCAATGTGCAACACACTAAAAGTGGTTCATGTTGGCTGACAGCATCGCAAACGACTTTTGTGGGGATAGCGAAGAAGCTGGACACAGCCTTCTACAATCTTGCTGGTTAAGGAAACAAGAGAAGGCTGTGGCTTGAAGTAGAGTCACAATTACGCGAAGGTCGAAGTTAAGCAGCTTTAGGAAGGGGCGATGACGTTGCAGATACAGATCATCTTCCCTTATGCTTCTACCTGTTTCTGTTTTATCGCTCTCTTGTCTGTCTAATCATCACACCTGACGTTTAGCCATCCCATTTGAATTCATTTCGCATCCATTTATCTCTTGTTGATTCAGTCGCCCATCCAGTTGGAACTTCTCGTTACCTTTGCTTTGAATATTCGCTGTAATTCATGAATGCATTAAGCCGGACCGAACATCAACTCAACTTGACTTGCCAACGCATCCATCCTTCTTATCCTTCCACTTAGTGGGTTCCACTTTAACTTGCTTGCCAAACTGTTGATTTGTTTGCCTTTTTATCGTCTCCTCAGTCAAAGATGTTCGCGTAGTTCATTGCAATCATTTCCGAATCGTATGCAAGCATTCCACCCTTTAGTGGTCATGCGGGGCATTGCAGTTTGGAATCGGTGGTGCTTACGCGACCCAAGTCGAGTGACATATTCCAAATCTGAGCAATCGCTACTAATCTAGTTGACTTAGATTCGGTCTCCTATTTTTTTTTTTCGGAACCACCAATGCGTTCGTCCTATTTATAGACACATCTTGATGTAACAACTGAACCTGTGCCTAGTCTGTCAGCAAAGCTGAAATTGTAGCTAGGCATTCTTCTGGACTTTCAGAATTAGCTTACCTCCTTGGAGGTTTATTTAGGTGACAAGGCTATAGTGAATTCTTGTGCTGAACAGAGAGGGTTTAAAGCGTAACGAGAAGCTGTTTAGTTGCCATGCACACCCTTTCCTTCCGGCACAAAATAGTGTGGAAAGGGGTCCTGCAGGGATGCTTGGCCTTCCTCGACGTCAAGTCAAAGCTGTGGACCTTTGAAATGGACCTCTCTCCGCTTCTTGGACCCTTAAATGCGTTCGCCTTCTTCACCCTCTTCATCTTTCACATTTTGCCGTCTTGTCCTCAGTGTGCTCTCCTTATCGATCTCTATTCTCTGAACGTTGGAAGATTATGACCATCCTGTGCTTGACACAAATCGAGACATTTGAATTTTGGCGGGTCGGCACTTGGAATCCCATGAACCGCATTGCAAATTCTGGTATGTCCTACACAAATTATTTTCCATGTTACAATAACTGAGTGGAAATTAATTGGTAGCATAGCTTCCATAGTCAGTTGCCAGTCACCATAACCATACACCATTTGGCAAAACCTGGGAAATTGGGTGTCATGTTCGCCACGTGAATGTACTGTTACTCCATCCGTTTACGTGTTCAAGTCGCGTCAATCAATTCCAACTTTAACACCCAGATTCCACTAGTAAGGTTTTGAGAACTCCTAAACCCATTTAGCAAACTTTTATGTTCCAAAGCATCGCCTTATTTGGGGTGACGTGTAGCGCATGGATGGCGGGTGTTGTGTAAGCACGCTGTCACTTCTAACACCACACTTCTGCCTGTTCCATTATCGAAATCAACAAGGCGGTGTAGGAAAGCGGTAAAAGGCAGTTAAGAGAGATTATGGGTAGAACTGCAAAATAGCGTTTGGCATTGCTACAGATGTGTGGTTGTTTGGGCTGGAAATGGAACCCTTCAACTTGCTTTTGGCGTACCCGTGCTCTCCTTCCTTATACTCCTTCTTTCTCTAAGTCGCATTAGTGAATGCCCTTAATGCGCTCAAGTCATCGCCCTTGTGCATCTGATCCGCATTTCGACAATCACAGCAGTCGTGGAGAGAGGTAGTGGAGGACAGGAGAACGAACGATTGATTGCGTGAGTGGGTGGGGGATCGACTGAACGGATGAATGGTTGTTGACAGATAAAGAGGACAGCGCGCGCGATCAGCTGCTGCTGCTGCTGCTGCTGTTTTAGTGGTGGTAGTGGGCGATAGTAAAGTACCGACAGATGGATGAGGGATATATAAGCATGACAGCCTAATTTCAAGCTCCTGCGTATGTTAACATTAATTAGCATTGAAATGAATAGGCAGCAAAGCACCAGCAGAGGATTTGCTGGTTGTTTATTGACGATAACTTATGGGTTATATCAGTGGTGCTCTAAATAGGTGGTGAAGTAGATTCTTTCGCCTTTTTTGCCATTCCCACTACTTTGCATTACGTTGAGATGGGGTGGACTGTGTCAATTTACACTTCTCTATTATATCGTACTATGCTACGCTATTTTACATTCAGACACTGAGGTCTTTATCGTCTCAATCGGTAAATCTCTAAGGCTCTCAATTCCCTATTTGTAGGCTTTTAAGGTGAAGCGGAAACAGTTTTCTTGAGGAATACTCTCCTTAGCTGTTGTTTACAGGGTGATCAGCATTTGCCGTCTGCGGAACCCACGTCAACGCAACTACATTCCCACGAAGAGTCTGTCAATCCATAACAGCAAGGACCGTGCGCAAACCTGCAGGTGCTAGTTTTAACTGTGTATAATTCAGAATCCTAAGGTTGAAAGCAGAATTATGGTTATAAATTTTGATTTTTTCATACAAAATAACCTTTACTAGCACTTGGCAGCGAGAATGAAAAGTTGTTCTTTGATGTGGCTGTTGTTATTACACATGACAGATATATGAGTACTTTATCCATCATATATGTATATAGCTGAAACGCGGGTTTACATGAAAGTGTAGCTTACGTTTAGCAAGGATTGCTTGTCTTACTGTTTTGTGGCACCTGCTGCAGAATGCTTTACTCATGCGTCCTAATTTGATCAAACAGTGGCATCGGCAACGCGTGTTTAGTCCGGGCCATTTTTCACAGTACATTGGGGTCTTTAAGTTGTGATGAATGAAGGGAAATTAGACAGCCCCTTGCAGACTTCAGTAATCAGGTGAGACGACTGGCAATGCGACAGTCTTGGTGGAATTTAGTCACGCCGTGAAATGTTTGGCTGCAGTAGACAATTTGATTTTGACTCGGATGCCCACGTTTTTGTGTCTACATGAAACGTAGAAGGTAAAAAGAATAGGCTAGGTTCGAGAAAATGAACCGAAACGGAACGGTGACGGATAATGGTAGGGACCGTAACCGGAAGAAATGGTGTGGGTTAGAAGTGTCATTTTAACCCCACGGAACATGGGACTCTCTGGATCAGTTCTTAACCAGACACGTAATTACGATACAGAGCAGCAGACATCGCGTGGTCAGCCAAAATCTTGAGCCATACAGACGTATGGTCAAGTTCATTGCACCAAATTTGCTTCTCTGTAGCGTGTCTCAAGTGATGGGCTCTTAAAAATCCAGTCTTTTTTTTAAAAAATGCGAAATGGCTTGTCAAAGAAGACGTCTTAATGCACCGAGCATTCTGGACGTCTTTATTTTAGCATGTTCGAACCAATCCCTCATCACTCTTTGGAAGCAGGGATAAAAACAGGCTTGTGAATCTATATAGCATGCACGAATATTCCCATAGGTCCGTGCAAATTGACAACTTACAGAGTCGCAGCTTATCACGAAAAATAAACGCCAACTTAATTAAAGGCAGTTCCAAAATTTTCGGAATCCAAATTTCAAAGGTCCTTAATAAGGAATAAAAGCTAACTGCATCACCTTGACGAAACAACAAGGGCCAACTGTGGAAAAGCACTCTGATTAACTACCCGTAATCATTATTTTTGTGTGCCATCTAAGCCTACGTCCAAATAGAGTTTAACTCTGTGAAGCACCTATAGAATGAAATGTTTGCTTTTAGAATGGCAGCTACATTTGGTTGTTATCTAGAAGTGGAAATGCTATAAGAACTATGATGAAAACTTATCAACCAGACCAAAGTATTAAAATAGCCACTTTTTCTCCAAAATTTCAACCACGTAACTTAAATTTATGTTTGCTCACACCAACATTTTTTTGGAAGATTAGTGCGCATTGATAATTTTACGTTTCATCCCCGTAAAGTAATGCCAAAAATGGGAATTAAATTGCCCAAGAAATGTTTAAACGATTTTCTACATTGCAAATGCACTTAACCTAGGCACGTGGTCTGTGGAATGTGCAGTTGCATTTCCCTGAGTTGGTGCGCTAAAAATAAAGTTTTCTGGACGCTTTTATGAAAGAACACAAAGTAGATTTCAAAGTGCGGTACTATGTATTAAGAAAAATGAGTGAGCCGGGTGCTGCCCCCTTTGGCGAGGAAGAATTTACGGAGCAGGCAGATGATCAACCTTGTAAGTAATGTCGTTTCGCTCTAAGGCAAAGGTGGCCAAAACATATCTATTGTGCTTTTGAAAAAAGCAGAAAACATTTTTCAACTTTTTTTGGCATTTAAATGCTAATGAAGCAATTAAATCAACAATTATCCAAGTGTCTTTCGTGCTTGAGGTTGCTGTCTTCAAATTGTACCTGAATTGCCTTTCAAGTGCACTGCTGACGTATCTCAAACTTCATATTTAAGTTATAGTTGAAAGTTGCTTGAAGGAATGTCACGAGTATTATTCGGAGCGTGGGGATTGTTTGCAACAGGTACTTTAAGCAGATTGATTTTGGCAAAATTTGTAGATATTGCAAAGAAGAGGCTTAGATATTTCAGTTTTATTCAATAATTGATTTCCCAGACAACTTGATGGTTAAAAAAGCATTGCCTAAAAACCAACTTACCTTGTTTTTGATGTCTTGTGATGTTTTAATCTCCTGAATTGATGGATTGTAAACGTTGCACAAAACGTCTTCGCTATAATTGCTACAACTAGGGGCAGATATGGCCACAAAGAGAGAATATCTATGCCAATGCTTTTTGATCGTAGAAGCTAGGGTGCGAAGAGTGCAGGTAAGCTGACTAATGAGAATCATTTCATCTTGTCGCTGTTATGGTGACATGAGGAAAACCGTGGAACCACACCCAGAATCCAGCTAATGCGTCAAAAGGCTTTTATTATAAAGCTAGTGCTTGCGATTTTAGGCATAACTGACTTTTGAGTACAATTAGATGCTCGACCTAACAAAAAACAGTAACTAAATAGGGTCAGCGAAAGCGTTGCATATACCTCATTAAAATATTCTTAACTTACTTCTTAGCAAAAGCCCTGCCAGATCGAATGTATAATGCTTGATTACTTTTGTCGCATAGCACCCATTTCTAAAAATTAACAGCATTTGATTACCACCTAAACGTTTCGTTTAAAATGTCCTGTGTATCTGCTGTCGTTTGATGTTATGTAAAACCGGTGCTGTCAGAGACGAATATCTCATTGTAGGACTGAAAAATTGAATTGAATCCGCGAAGATGTTCAAAAGTATTTTATTGTCATTTGTCAAGATAAAGTCATAACACAGACAACATAGCAGCGCCTTATGGCGCTTACGCGTTACGAAACAGTCATTACCTCAAAGAGTGACAAGGGGACCTTGCAAATCTGGTGGATGAAAGCGCATTAAATGTTAGGAAGTAAGGGAAGTACCATTAACTTTGCCATCTGTAATGATACTGCTTAGAGTAAGCGGCGTTTACTTCTCATATTACATAGGCAAAGTCAGAATACTTCCAATAAATTAGAAAACCTACCACATTAAACGGCACTAACGATGCATGAGAAAGTTATCTAGACTCTATTCATCGGTGGATTTGTTCACTACACATCAAACGGGTCAGTAATTTAGGTGGCGAACAACAATGGTCTGACCGCACTGTCGGTGATCTTGTTGTATTGCTACAACATTTTGATATATTTGTCCCCGAGGTCTTTGTCAATGTCTGCTCCACTTTCCAACAAATCCGTAATAACCCATCAAAAGTAGACTATTTTTCACCGACAAGGAAAATCGAGCAGCGCATACTGTTGTTTTGACTAAGGGCAATAAAATAATCGGGGTTGAATCCTCCAACTCGGGCACTTTAGATTTATTGAAAGCGCATTGTAGATAGCCATTTAGTGAGGCTCGTTAAGCTCATTTGCTGCTAAATCAAAGCGCAAATTTAATGAGATTCAGCTGTACCTCACCAGTGAATGTAGCTGCTTGCCACTGTTAGTTTCGCTGGTAATTATACGATTACTGACCCAATTTATGGGCTCAACTGCACTGATATTCTTTGTCTTCTCCTCCGCTGTCTCCTCTCTCGTAGTTTGTGTCTAATGCACTCCATATAGGAGGTCAAACTGCCGAATTGACATTACTACTGTGCGAATAGCTTGTTTAGCAAAAGAAGGTGAGCGTTTACGCATCTTCGATCAGGCTTTTGAAGCCACTCTTTGTAGAATGCTGTCCAGTGTTAAGCAACGCACTACCTTAATGCATTTAACGAGGCAAACAGAACTGCGATTCCATCTAGACAGGTAGGAATCTAAACTGAAGATGGAATCAAATGTCTTGATGTTCTGAGGAGGAGCTCATTTTTCTCTCTTCTACCACGCCAAGGTTACTGTCTTTATAATTCGCTCGTGCACTGAATTTCCGCCTTTGATGCTTTAAGCTCCTTTTTGGTGTTAAAATGTAGGCCGCTTCATGCATTTTGGGGAATGTACAATGGATGCTCAGCTTATCTTCGAGACACGAAATCTGCAAAATATTTGAACATCTGCACCACAGACCAGTTACGCATGTCGTCAGGTTGGTTCGATTATCTAAATCAGCTGCTTAAAATGAAGTAGTATGCATCTGTGTCATAGCTTACTTTACTCCAAAGTGCCATTACAAGGGTTTGCACAACGGTCGCATTCAATCGGCTAAAGTACGACCGATACGGCAATTAATAATAAAATGCCTCATTCGATTTAACCAAACGAAATCCTTTCGACGCGACTAATACTATATCCGATTGGTAGCCCAACCGTTGCTGTTAGTGAAGCTTAAGTGTGTCACACCAATGATTACAATGGGACCGATCTTGAAGCCAGAGATGATGGCTGTAGCCTAAAACTCCTGCGTCAAATGTCCATGGATGCGCGATTTTAGCTAGAGTCCCTTTTAGATGCTCCTTAAAAAAATCGGTTGCTAACATGGTAGGCTTGGTTTGAGTCCCGTGTGAGCAGCTATGTTCCAGATCATCTGTTTCACATGCGCATGATGCGGAGTCGTCCAATCTTGCATGTGCATCATCCTACTTTAATTTCTAAACTACTTGCCATCTACTACTACCCCTGTACTACCCATTGCTACCATGTATGTTAACACCAAGCCGACTTCCAAATGACAGACTCTCATGGGTGACTAACTCCGTCAAAACTTCTAGTGAGTAAACACATGGCATTCCACGAGTCAAAGTTGTTCTTACGGCTCACTCAGGCTCCTCTGCCACCCTTGAAACGTCGAACGCTCTCACACAATTCTATTTTTCGGCAAATAAAGCAGAGAATGACTGATGCAATCTGCAATGCATTGCTGAAAGTGACCCTGAACAAGGCCAGTGGAGCTTTCACACAGCCACTACATCCCTAACTGTCCATTCATCGTCAACAATGCAAATTGGCCGCCGAAGCCGTATTGGGTCCGCCCTGAAGCCTAAGGGCATAGACGGCGTCCATGGCTGTGACAGTCTTGCGTTTCGCGTGTACGCAACAGCGTCGTGAATAACGTTCCCTAGGAAAACCTTCAATACACCTCGGGTATCCTCGTAGATAAGGCCAGAGATACACTTTACTCCATCGCGGCGTGCCATCGTCGAACGGCAGATTTCTTAATCCCCTGAATGTTGTCGCGTAGATCCTTCCTGTGACGCTTGTCGCCTACCTTTTCCATGATCCTTTCCAAATTTGCCACCATCGGACATTGCTCATCACAATAGGAGAGCAGAAAGAGACTGAGAAGCAGTACCCGTGAACACATCTGTGCTTGGCCACCATCACTGCAGCAGCCCATCAAATTCTTCGACCCAATTATTTCAAACAATTATGATTACTAGTATTTCCAGTAACACCCGCCAACCAACATCGTAAATATGGAGAACTCCAACCGAATTGTAAACCTCATCGCTAGGATTTTCTTATTTAATACCATCAATCCATGAACACTCCAACATATAAGAATACGTATGAGGTATGAAGTGTAAAATGAAGAAAAATATGTCTGCACACTAATTAAAAAGCGATTGCCGAAAAAGCAGAGGAACAGAAACTAAAGATTAGATGTCGAAAATTGTGATTTGGAGGTCAGCCATAACCTCAAGAAGGCTATAATCCATGCGAATATCTGGTGCCATTGGATGAAATCGTAGTATTTTGAGTAGGAATGCATGGATCATTTACTACTGAAAACACCACGCACAACCGGCTTTTCACCGACTACCTAGGACAACAAGACTGAAGCAAGCAGTGGGTAAACGTTGGCCAGCTACTTTTTAAATGAATGAAAACAAAACAAATAGCAACTGACCATAATCAGCAGGATGACACGGAGTGGTGTTGCTCCTTGTGAAGAACAAAACAGAATTGCCTACTTTTTATGTCATACTCCGGATGTCTCCAACCTCGTAGTCTGAGTCCTACACTTTCGGGGCTAGAATTTTATCAGCTGGCCTTTTGTGGCCCCTGAATCGCATGTCGCCTCACTCACGTGGCCATTTAATCACTCCTTCTTTTATTTGTAAAACCAACAGAGGCGCAGCAAGAGCACTTAGGCGATCCGTTACGCATTTTTTGAAGTGGAATTGTTACCAACTAATGAAAGATGTGTTAATGTGAAAAATGGACTACAGTGCGACCGGTTCCTTTGAGGTCCAACGGTGGTAAATACCCAATAGCCTCGTCTTTATGTCGTGTCTCGCATACGTATAAGAGGGTGTGCTTCCCAGCGACCATTCCACAGCCGCCACTTCGTAGGCTGGGTTCAGGAAAATACTGTCAACGCAATGCATATAAATAGATCATGACTTGGGTCTTCATTTTAATGTCATTGAATGCTTCTGTGGCACAGATATGTGACGCAATGGTGTAATTGCCCATTTTAAGCGACAGCAACTGCTAATTTTGAAAACCAATGCAAAGTGCAGCAGGAAAAACGTCATTGCCTTTACACAAAAGTTAGATATTCAGAGGCTAACGCAATTGCAAATATGGATCGGCATTGCCAGAGTGCTTACAAAGTTTCGATAGGCGATTTGAATGCCTCTATAATCTAATACCCAAATACATCTATACGTCTTTTGTATTTTGAAGTAAATTTAGGGCTCAAAAATAAAAACAAAGTAAATCACTTAATAAGAATAAGTGAAAATGACATTGCAAGAATCACAAACTAAAAGTATGCGTAATTCGAATAAAAGCACAAATTTGCTGCGTTCACATATTGGCATGTCTCATTTATTTCAAGATTTTGGTTCTGGCAATGTTGGCCTACAAAGCCTGTTAAAACGTACTTGAGCTTACGATTTAGTGCAGCGTTTGTTTTATTTGACAGCTTTATATATCTTTTCTTTACGATCTTTTTATTTTTATTAATCGCTTTGCTGATGCATCTAAGGTCGTAGCCGAATTTGTGGTTGGTGCGCTCAACTTCGCATGTAGCTAGTTGTACCAGCGGGTGAGGGCCAACGATCATGAAAAAGGAGTGTCTTTTCTTTCCCGACTCAAGGTAGCACTGAATACGGATCGTTTCAACATCTCCTTACGTTCATAGCCTAGTCGATGCATTAATGTGTCAGAAAATTGTCAACCGTATGTCATTGCAGTTAGAAAGTAAAAGGCCCTTTAAAGTCAAAGGTGAGTTGGTAAGTATATATATATATATATATATATATATATATATATTATATATATATATATATATATACGAGGCTTCTATTACACTGGAGGAGCATACTTAGTCCTTCTCTTTTAAGAATAGGTGTTTGCCGGTGCGTTCGCGTTTTCGTGGGAGGTGATCAGTGTGCGCCATCTGCATAGTGGCCACTGAATGGACATCGCCTACTCCTCCACCAAATGGGACATCGTAGTAGGCATCGAAGTGTGGCACCGGGAGGATGCAGACCTTTCTTTACAATCGGGTCCTCCATCAATGTCATTCTAGCGACAGGTAGAGGCACGAGTGCCATCACTGCTTGGGAGGCTAAAAGAAGCTTCCTGCTCTTAAATGCTACACTTGAGTCGGTCTCTCTAAAAAAAGTAGTAGCTGTACTAGTCATGCCAGTGTCCGTTATATCTCCGAGTTGGGCTCTTTTTGACCACACTGAAATGTCTGCATTGCAGTTTCCATTCTCCTGATCGAAACTACTTTTGCTGTTGCGCACGGCGTGTATCTCTTGTCAATAGATCATTGTTAGCACAGCTACTGCTTGGATTTAAAGCAATAAAGGCGATGGAAGCCAGTTAAGGTTGTGGTCTTTGAGAGGAGATTATGGCTGTGGATTACCTAGATAATATAGCCACTACTACTAAGTGAGGCCACTCGACGGAGAAAGTACATGAAGACCGTGAGACACCATTGTGTGACTGGGGTGCGGGTGGTGAGCCCGCGGGAGGAGGAGGAAGAGTCGAGGATGTACGAATCAATAGTGCAGGAGGGGGGAGATAGGGTTGGGGGACGACCGAAGTGCATCGATCACTTCGGCCTATGCCTACGTTGAGACGCTGCATAATCTCTCGACAAGACTCCCCCACCCACTCACCCACCGACTCAGTGATGACACCGCTCAAAGTCAATCGATATGGGTAGCAGGATTGGAAACGAAGAGTAGCTGAAGAAGGATAAAAAGAGGATTAAAATATTTTTCACCATTAAACGGCAAACTTCATGACTGATGAAGTGCTCTTTGCAGCAGCGGCAGCACTGAAAACCGGAAATACCCACCAAGAAGGCAAATAAGGAGAGTAAAGCGGACGGGGTTTAAACCTCAG